>PVKU01001247.1:80427-174675 GCA_004027475.1 Anoura caudifer | reverse complement strand
AGGTACTTATTCATGGCCATTTTTGTTCCTGTGTTCCTCTCCCTCTCTTTCTCCTTTCTTCCTTTCCTTAAAGCAGTCCCTTTAGTATCTCTTGCAGAGCTGGTTTCGTAGAGGTGTATTCTTTTAGACTTCTTTTGTCTGGGAAGCTCTTTATTTGGCCTTCTATCTTGATTGAAAGCCTTGCTGGGTAAAGTAGTCTTGGTTGCAGACTTTTGGTTCTCATTACTTGGAATATTTCTTGCCATTCTCTTCTGGCTTGGAGTGTTTCCTTTGAGAAGTTGGATGCTAACCTAATCGGGGCTCCCTTTTATGCTACTTCCTTTTTCTCCCTTGCTGCCTTTAAGATTCTCTCTTTGTCTTGGAATTTTGTCATTTTAATGATGATGTGTCTTGAAGTGGGTCTCTTTGGGTTCCTCTTGATTGGGACTCTCTGTGATTCCTGGATTTGTGTGACTTTTTCTCTCATCAAATTAGGGAAGTTTTCCATTGTTACTTTTTCAAATAGGTTTTCTATCCCTTGCTTTTCTTCTTCTCCCTCTGGTATCCTGTTATATGGATATTATTACGTTTCATATTGTCTTCATTTCTCTTAATCCCTCTTCATTTTTTTCTGAGCCTCTTCTCCTTTTCTTCCTCTTTCTGGATGTTTTTTCTACTTGGTTCTCCAACTCGCTGTTCCAATCTTCTGCTTCATCAATTCTGCTTTTCAT
Source organism: Anoura caudifer (assembly GCA_004027475.1). Lineage (NCBI taxonomy): Eukaryota > Metazoa > Chordata > Mammalia > Chiroptera > Phyllostomidae > Anoura > Anoura caudifer. Next base: position 173,965 of record PVKU01001247.1, on the reverse strand, counting down.
TCCTTCCATGGTGTTCTTCAGTTCAGAAATTGCAATTTTCATTTCCTCTTGGCTGTTGCTGATAGTTTCTATTTCCTTTTTCATGTTGATATAATTTGCAGTGAGTTCCTTGTAGCTTCCCTGTAGTTTCTGGTAGCTCATTCAGAGCTCTTGGCGCTTCCTGACAACCATTGCTTTGAACTTAAAATCTGATAGTTGAGTTGCCTCCATTTCATTTAGCATTCTTTCTGGTGCTTCCTCCTTTTCTTTCATTCGGGGATTGTTTCTTTGTCTTCCCATTGTTTGTGAGGCTCTTCTTGTCAGGCTCAGTTTCTTCAATTGATTTGTTCTTGTTCCCTGGGTTTATGGTGTGAACTTCTGTGGTAGAATGCCTGTGAGCTTCAGTGGTACTGTCTCCTTCAGGTATCCTGGTGTTCACGGCTTCCAGTGTCTCAGCTGTTGAAATGCCCCTCTTTGGGACCAACTCTGGTCTTTCCACAGTTCCAGGGTTTTTTTTGTTTTGTTTTGTTTTATTTTGTCTCACTCATAGGTGTTTAAAAAGAGAAAAGATGAGGAAAGAAAAAAAGAAAAGAAGATAAAGGAAATTAAAAAAATGAAAAGAGAATAAAGAAAAGCAGAATGAAAAAGAAAAAAGAGAAAGGAAGAAGAGATAAAGGAAGAAGAGGGGTAAAAAAGATCAGAATAATGAAAAATTAATAATAAAAAAACAGAAAAAGAAAAAAAATACCAAAAAAAAAAAAAAAAAAACCACCAACACCATCAACTCCAGCTGTTATCAATCTTGCCAAGCTGGTTTTTCTGGCTTGATGACTGCAGTGGCCGAGGGGTGACTCTATTGTTTTTCTCCCTGATCAGCACTCAGTTTTCTTTGGCCTACAGTCCTCAGAGCTAGCCCGGGGCCACACAGGGTCTCAGGTGTGTCTTCTGCAGCGGCAGGCGCCTACTGAGGTCGCGCTCGCACAAGCGCTGATGATCTTTCAGCCTTCCACACACAGGTGCCAACTGTCCTGTGAGCACAAATTGACCCCCACGCAGGTAGCACACCGGTGTCTAAGATTTCCCAGCAGCCCACTCAGGTCCCTGATGACGAAAGGGCGCCAAGAGACCGCATCGCTGCTCCCTGCTGTTGCGCACGCACATCAGCTGAGAGACCGTAGCACTGAGCAATTGCAGCACAGCTCTCTCAGTGGCATGCTGGTGCCCACACAGCTGTTCCCAATGGCACGTGGGCATAGAGAGAAGTGCGAACTCCAATGCTCAGTCCTCCCAGGGCTATAAGATCTTAACTCCTCTCCGTGAGATTTTAAGCAACCAGGTTTATCCCAGTGCTGCTGAGCCCTTGTTTGGCTGATCAGGGAGCAGTTGACCCAGGTCCCTCCCTAGAGTCTTATGTCCAGCACTGGCCTGGGATCTCAGCCCCCACCCTGGTTTCCGCACTGCTGGAGTACTCTCCTTACCGTCTGTTTTTTCAATGTCCACTGCAATTTTTGATCTTCTGTTTTCAAATATGCTCTGTTTCTGGTGTCTGTTTGCTGTGCTCCACTGTAATTTGGACTGGTTTTTTACCTGTGTGAAGGGGAAAGAGGGATGTGCATCCTCTTACCAGGCCACCATCTTCTCTCTCCCTCAACTCTTATTTTCATTGATCTTTTCTATCTTCTTTTTAGTCTTCATTTATTTCTGCTCTGATCTTTTTTTTTTTTTTTTTTTTTTTTTTTTTTTTTTTTTTTTTTTTTTTTTTTTTTTTTTTTTTTTTTGCCTAGAGGGTCATGATTAATTTATACATATTTAGAAATATTCCAGTTTTTTCTTGTAATTGATTTCTAGTTTCATATCATTGTGTTTAGAAAGGGTATTTCATATGGTTTCAGTCTTGTTAAATTTACTAGGATTTGTTTAATAACATAACTTGTGAGCTATCTTGGAGAATGTTCCATGTGTACTTGAAAGCATGTGTATTCCCCTGCTGTTGAATGAAATATTCTCTGTATATCTATTACATCTATCTGCTCTAGTGTATAGTTTAAGTCCAATGTTTCCTTATTGATTTTCTGTATGAATGGTGTCTTCATGATTGAAAGTGGAGTATTGAATTCACCTACTATTATTGTATTGTTGTTTATTTCTTCCTTCAGGAATATTAATGTTTCTTTATATATGTAGGTGTTCCTGTGCTGGGTGCATAAATATTTACAAATATTAATTTCTCTCATTGAATTGACACATTTATCATTATATAATAACTTTCTTTATTTCTTACTACAGTATTTGCCTTAATGTGTATTTGTCTACCCTAGTTTATTTTAGTTTCCATTGGCATGAAATATCTCTTTCCATCCCTTTATTTTCTGTGGGTGTGTGTCCTTCAAGCTGAAGTGAGTCTCTCGTAGGCAGCATAGACTTTGGTCATGATTTTTATCCAATTTTTATTCCAACATTTTATCTGAAAATTTTTTAATTTATATTGCATTTAGTGAGATGGCATTGGTTAATAAAGTTACATAGGTTCCAGGTGTACAATTCTATAATATATCATCTGTATATTATACTGCATGTTCATCACTCCAAATCAAGTCTCCTTCCATCACTGTTTATCCCCTTCTTTACCCTCTTCTACTTCCCTCGCCCCAACCTTTCCCTCTGATAATCACTACACTGTTGTCTGTTTCTATGTGGTTTTGTTTTCTTTGCTTAACCCTTTTATCTTTTTCCTAGCCCCTCATTTGACCCCACCTTTGACATCTTTCACTTTGTTCTCTGTATCTATGAGTCTCTTTCTCGTTTGTTTGTTAGTTTATTTTGTTCATTAATTTCCACATAAAGTGAAATCATATGGCACTTATCTTTCTCTGGCTGGCTTATTTAATTTAGCATAATACTCTCCAGGTCAATAGATATCATTTCCTTGTTTTTTATGGCTGAGTAGTATTCTGTTGTGTATGTGTTATGGAAAATAATTAAGAAAATAATGACTCTGGCACGATTCGGGGTAACGGAGTGAGGCTTTATTACATGCGTGGACCCAGAGGAGGCAGTCTCCAAATTCTGGGCCCCGAACCTTGACTGAGCAGGGCTTTTATTGCTCTCCGGATGCCCTATCCTATGTGGCAAAAGCAGGAGGTACAGAGCTGATGCAAAAATAACTCTAGCCTTGAGGTGTCCTTATCGGAAGCTGGGTGTACAGAAGCCAAAGCAGAAGTTACGACTACCTAACCGAAACCAGACGGTTTGCTGGTTTCTAAGTAATCTAAACAAAACTCTTTCCTAGTTCCCGGTTCTTCTTCTGGGTCACTTTGTCCTAGTTGACTTTTCTTCTACATATGTACTAGAGCTTTTTTATCCACTAATTTATTGATGGGCACTTGGGCTGCTTCCAAATCTCACCTATTGTAAATAATGCTGCAATGAACATAGGGGTCCATATATGTTTTTGAACTAGTATTTTGAGTTACTTTGAATAAATATCCAGAAGTGGGATTGCTGGGTCATACAGAAGTTCCAGGAAGCTGTCTCCCCAGTGGGACACAAGCTCTGAAGGGTGAGGCAAGAGGGAGCCCAGAGGGTGGGGCTGTTGTTTTCCCCTAGGATGATGCCTTATGGAGGACATGCTCCACTCAAGAAATGTTATATAGGGTGTGAGAGAGTGACTTAGTGTAGGTATCCTAGTGGCTGTTCCTTCACCTCTTTCCCAAGAGCCACAACCCCTGTCTATCCTCATATAACTATAATCTGCTCTGCCCTCCTTACACCAGAGCCCAGGGTAAGTGGCTGCAAATGAAATTCTGTGCTTTGGCCTTCTAAGAGGGCATCTGTGTCTTTAGTAGACTTCCATCTTTCCCTGGTGTGGCAGACCCTTCTGCATGGCATGGGCCCAGCTCCCACTCAGAGATGCATAGGACCCACACCCACAGATAGGTTCTCTTGTGGGTAATCAGATTTGCTATATACCTAGGCTGCTCCGAATCTTGCTTTTTGCTAAAACTCCCTCACCCTGCAACTGTTTACTGTAACTTCCTAAAGTCCCTGCTAAACCTTGCAAGGACCAGTGTAACAGGCTCAACCACTTTTGCCTTTTCATTTACTAATATCCTTCTTCTGTGATGTGATGAGGGGCATTGGCTCCTTTGTTGTGTTGTAACTTGTACAGAGTGAGGACCAACTTGTAATGGGAGGAGAAATAAAATAAAGGCCTGTCATGGCAGAAGTCTTTTTTTTTTTTTTTTTCACTCTCTCCTTGAGAGAAAAGCCACGATGTCCTTTTTCCTCCACCAGACTCAGTAGTCCGTGTGAATGTTTTATTTCATCCATAATGATGCGGGCACTGCTAGCCAGAAGACAAAATCTTTACTTATACAGCCAGATACTATGTGGGCCCCCTTTCCTGGTGCTGGTGTTCTGGGCTTGGGAGCCTGGCTTAGGGCTGAGGCCCCACACTTCTCAGTGGCAATCTTTGCAGCTGAGATATCCCTCTGAGATCTCAGTCACTGACTATAGGAGTGGGGCAAGTTCTTTTTGTGACTCTGCCCTTTCTACCAGTCTCCATGTGGCTTCTTCTGTAAATCCTTGGTTATAAGAATTCTCTTCAGTTAATCTTTATTTGGCTATTCAGGTCAATTGCTCTATATTTTAGTTGTAACTACAGTTTGTTCCTGGGCATTGGTGAGTGTAACATCCACCTAATCTGCTGCCTTCTTGGAGTCCTATCTAATTTCTTTTTTATCTTATATCTTTTGATTGGGGAATTTAGTTAATTACATTTAAAGTAATTATTTGTAAGTGTGGACTTTTGTCATTTTGTCAGTTTTTTTGATGGGTTGTAATTCTTTTTTGTTTTCTTTTCTTGTTCTCTTTCTTTGTAATTCGACGATTTTTTTTTTTCTGTGGTGGTATCCTTAGATTTCTTTCTCTTTATTTTTTGGATATTTACTATAGGTTTCTGACTTTAGTTACTATGTGGCTTGCATAACATTTCATATCCATAATAGTAAATTTTAAAGTGATAATAACTTAACTTTGAAAGGATTCAAAAGTTCTGCACTTATACACTCTCACACATCTTACATTTTTCATGTCACACATCTATTTTCTTTGTGTATCTGTTGACAAATTATTGCAGTGAATTACTTTAGTATCTTTGTATTTTAAGATTCATACTAGACTTAAAAGAGATATAACCACCACTGTTACAATATTAGAGTATTCTGAACTTAACAGTATATTTATATGACAAGTAATTTTTATATTTTATATGTTTTCTTGTCATTAACTAGCATCCTATTCATTTTAGCTTAAAGAACTTTCTTTAAATTTCTTGTAAGGCCAGTCTTATTGTAATAAATGTCAGTTTTTGTTTGCCTGGGAACCTTTTGTCTCTCCTTCAATTTGAAGGACAAATTTTCCTGATACAGTATACTTGGTTGGCAATTTTCTTTTTCTTTCAGTGTTTTAAATTAATCATGCCATTCTTTTCTCGCCTCTGAAGTTTCTGCTGTAAATCTCTTGATAGTAATGTGGGGGTTTCTTTGTACATAAAATGTTGCTTTTCTCTTGCTGATTTAAGATTTTGTCCTAGTTTTTATCTTTTGACAATTTGATTTTAGTGCGTCTCAGTATGGGTTTCTCTGGATTTTTCATGTTTTGTAATCTCTAAGTTTCCTGAATCTAGATGGCTATTTCTTTCCTGAGATTAGCAAAGTTTTCATCCATTATTTGAATAAGCTTTCTAACCTGTTCTCTCTATCTTCTCCTTCTGGGACTCTTATATGTGTATATTGATTTACTTGATGGTTTCTTTAAGTCTCTTCAGCTATTTTTACCCTTTTTTTACTTTTATTTTCTTGTTGCTTCTGTGATCGGATGAATTCTACTACCCTGTATTTGAGTTCCTGATCTTTCCATCTGCTTGATTTTGTCTGCTGTTGAAAACTTCTACTCATTTTTTTTTAGATCAACTATCATATTCTTTAGCTTTGTCATTTCTCTTTGAAGGTTTTTAATATTTTTGTCTTTTTTGCTGAAATTTTCACTTTTTTCATATGTTATTCTCTTGATTTCTATGAGCATTTTTATGTCAACTATTTTAAACTTTATCTTGGGTAAATTACTTATTTTTGCTTCATTAAAATTTTACCTTGCTCTTTGGAATATATTCTTATGTTTCTTCATTAAATCTGTGTTGATTTCCGTGCATTAGCTAAAATAGCCACCTCTGCCAGTTTTGGAAGAGTAGTTTTGTGTTGGATATGAAGTTCATCAACCAGCCCAGGCTGTGTTCCTAGTTTTCCTTCAAACCTTTGTGATTGTTCAAGCTCCCTTCTTTGTTCTTAGTGGCTTGCAGTAATTGAATATGTGCCAGGATCCATCAGTGTCCCAAAGGGGAGGGTGCATTCAGAACCTAGATGCAGGCTTTTTGGAAGCTGAACCCTCAGACAGCAGCTGGGAAAGTATTAGTTAAGCCTTTACCAATGAATAACTGGGAGGTGGCATTTTTTTCTGTTTCTTCTACACAAATCACAGGTGTAGAGTTGTGGGGGTGGAAGTACTCCTGAGCCTCTTAAAAACTTTTTTAAAAAATTTCTACAATTCTATGGAGCTCCTGAATGCAAGCCTCTTTAGCCCCATCCCTCCAGGGGCCCATTCCTCAAACAGCAGCCACAAAAGCTGGGGCACTAGATGTGTGTAAAACTCCTTCCAAGGAGATACTGGCAATGCAATGTGGAAAAGACTAGAGAGAGATGTCATGGAGGTGTCCACAGACTTTCCTGGTCTCTGGAGAGAATAGCAGCCATATAGTACCTCTCGATGCATGATAAATTAGAATTCTGACCATCAGGCAGTAGTGTTTGAAGTATGCAAAGACATCCCTTTCAGGAATAGTCCATGCAATGGGTATTTTTACCTGATCCCTCTGTACTGAGATCTGGGAGGATAGATGGTTATGAACTGCTTTTTTATTTACTATAGTACTTTAGGACTCGTGAATGGAAGCCCCTTTGAGTGTGAGAGCCAGGCATTCTGAAGGCCTGTCCTTTTGGGAGCAGCTGCAAAAGCTGAGAGGCAGAAATATATACAACTTTCTTTCAGGTAGATACTGACAATGTACGACAGCAGGGAGAGGGTGGGAAGGTGTCTCCTAGATTCACTGATGTCCAAGGAGAACTACTGTCTGCCTCCAGATGTTAGCTAAATTGGAAACCTGATCCTTAAGCATCACCTTCTAATGTATGAAAGTAGATTCCAATGAGGCAAGGCTGGGAAATGGGAAATTCCTGCCTGCTCTTTCTGTGTTGAGCCCAAAGCAATAGCTGCAATGAATATTCATGACCTGTAATAACTGCTTCTTTCTTTGCTCTTGTCTTGTGGGTCTAATGGACAAAACCCTGCTGGCTTTCAAAACTAAGTGTTTGGTTGATCCATCTCTCAGATGAGAGTCATTAAAAATGGGACACTAGCACAGGGTCTAAATGCTTTGCTCCTCATGTAGAAGTTGGGAGTTGGGGGCTTCCTCCTGATTGTATGGTGCCATGTCCAAAGTGGGGTTAATGATAAGACTGTGTCTAGTCTTTCCTACATATGTCGATGTGGGTATTTTCTCATTTTCCTGATGTGTAGGAGTCACTAAGCTAGTTTCTGGATTTCTTTTAGAGAAAATTATTCCATGCACAACTGTTTATTCAATGTGTCCATGGGAGAAGGGAGCTTTAGGAGCCTCCCATGTCATCATCTTCTACGATTCACCTAAAGGTTTCTCTATGATGACATAGTTATTCACATTGACTAATTTAATTTCTCATTACTGAAACATCCTTAAACTTTACAACTTGTAAACATCTTTACATATTCTGTCCTTTGCTTAGATTGCCTCTACCTGCATTTCTGTTTAAGCAAATCAGATTTGCACTTCATGGTATGACTCCAAACCCTTTTCAATAAAATTCCCGCTTTATCATGATAATATTAATTGCTTCCATTTCTGAAGTGACATAGTAAAGCTCTTATGTATTCTTTTCTTACTCGTTTCTCTCTAATTTTTTATTCTTTCTGAATTATAATTCTTTTAATTATGAAATATAACATCCACAGAGAAATTGGCATAGTCTCAAACTGATAGTTGAACAGGTAGTTCTAAAATGAACTCCTGTGTAACAGTCCATGAAGAGGAGAACTAGAATGTTGCCAATACCCAAGGAGCCCCAATTGTTCTGTTCATTGACAGCCCTGTCCCTCACCAACAGAATTAACTCCTTTTCTCTCTCTCTCTCTATACACACACACACACACACACACACACACACACACACACACGTATATACATGAATCCCAGAGTAATACAGTGTCAGTATTATTTACAATATTTAGCACATAATTCATAGCTATTACTATTATTTTATGTCTTTGTATGATCTATATGTACTCCTGACTTGAACTGTTGATTAACTTCTGAATTAATAACTTGTCTCTTTTGAAATCTTGCTTCCTGGAGGGCAATGACTCATCTTAAATTGTTTTTATAATCCCCTGCATAAACTAACACAGAGTAGGTACTTATTACTGTTATGAAAGAGTAATAAATTTAATATTGAATGATCAAATATAAGATTCTCAATAGCCCTTAATATTTTCTTGGTAATGCTTTTCTTCATTACTTGTTTATTTTTCTATGCTACCACAAAGAAAATATGAGTTTGTAACCCTCAAGCACCTGTCACAAAATAGGTGCTTAATGAATATTTATTAAGTTAAGGGAATGAATGACACTTTGGAGAAATCAAGGAATTATAGCTGTTTATGACATTTATTTTTATTAATGCCTGTAATCATTAAAACCCTATTAATTTCTCAGTTCCTATATGTCTAGAAGATATTGATTATGAACTTGACTAGTTATTTTTTTGTCAGAATATAAACTTTCTCTGAAGGCCAAAGTTTGTTCTGGAAAATGAAAGATCAGCTGTTCTTGTTCATGTTTAAATGTTCTCTTTACAAAATGAGGGATAATTACATGTGGACCTTTTTTAAATTATTAAATTAACAATAACATGATTAAATAATAACAGTTTTCCACAGTAAAAGTAAGACTTTTATAACTTTGTCATAACATATGGTATATTCATATTTGAAAGAGGCAGAAAATAACACTTGGTAGCTAAAAATTATGCCTGAATTCCTCATGACTATAACAAATGGCTATAACTCATGGCTATAACCATATAAAAGGTTAACACATGTACTATTTTCAAGGGTTTTGGAATTTTGTTAGATTAAAACTATGTTTTCTTGAGGATAAAAACAAAAGAAACCTTCCTTTATCTTCTTCTCAAAATGCTCTTTGTTGTTCCTAGGATTTATCTATTTGGAAAGTAATTATATTTCTTGAGTGTTAATTTCTAAGATATGACAGAAAACTATCTTATCTATTGGTAGAGAAATTCCAAATACTCCGAAGGTCTGGATTACAAAGTGAAAATACTATATTGTACAAGTGGGGAGAATGCAACCCCTCTTCCCTAGGTAGCAGCTTGTCTTTGTGTTGTTTGTATGTTTTTTTCCAACTGTTACCCATAAAATGTGCTGTAGAAACAGTGCATTGAACCAATAAGCACAATTTCCTTCCCATTCCACCCTGCTCTGGTTAGAGAAACTGAAGTCACATCAAGGTCCCATGAGTTCTCATGGTCTAGTAACTCAAGATACCATTTGAATTGGGGAATAGTTGTTTAGTTCAGCCTTTGCCATTTAGTTGATTAAAAGCAACCAATAGATCTAAATAGTAATGTTTAATATCTGCATTAGCATTTTTTGGCTTGTAAAAATTTTTGCAAATATCTGATGTTCAGCAGCTCTTACATTGTTGATGTCCAAGCTGGTAGACCTTCCCTCACAGGGTTCTAAGAGTGCCCAGCTGTCTGTACTGTTTTCCAAGTAGGTATAGGATAGATACTAAAGCTTTGCAAAGCCAGGATTTGTTCCTCCTTGTGAAAACTTTGGGTGTACTTCATTTTTATCATTAAGTACTTTTTCCTGTATGAGACTGCTTTCTGAAGAATGAATTTATAGCAGCTTCGATTATAGATATTTTGGTATTTTCAAGCCAATGAAAACATGCCATGGTAGAAGAAATCCTTTAAATTACTCAACTGCAGCTGTTTTAGTATTTTTTAGACTTTTTGGGAAGAAAAGTTAAGTCTATAGTTTTGTCCCCATGATTAACTTGAGAAAAACTAAAACATCCTGCTTCTACCACAAAGACAAATATGCTTCCCTTTAGCTATGATTTCTCTTGGGGCAACAAAAGTGAACAATCACATCAATCCCAACCCCACACAGACAGATGCAAGACCCACAAAAGTCAGAAACACACACATGTATTTCTATTCCAGTGTGTCCGTTCCACTTAAAGATCTTTACCCATCTTACCAACTTCTATATCAAAGAGTATGACTTTGAAAGCAGGGGAAGTGTTCACGGATGCAAAATGCTCTTTTTTATTGCATGGTCACTCTTGAATTAACAACCTTTTTTCCTAAGTTGAAACAAACTCAACTGTCATTTATTGCATTGAACTTTGCAGCTGTCCGTCCAGAGTGGGGTACTCCACTTTGCTGGGCTCTCTTGCCTATTTGTTGTTCTAGTCCTTAGGAAGCTTATCTCATCTACAATATCTCAGCAAAGCACTTTTTGCCATAATTGTTCCTGTTTAACTACAGTGTGTACATTATACCATAGCAATGTATTGAGTCACCTTTAACATGGGAGGATGAGTTCTGGGAGTGAGATTTGCCTATAGAGACTGATTGCGGATTAAAGTGGAAGAGAGACTATGTGTGTTTATATGTGTATACACCTACACTATATATTATTACTTTTCTTGCAAAGCAAGTATAATTGACCGCATGTAGATCTTAAACCATTTCCTTCAGGATGACAAAGTTTACAAATAATATATAATAGGCAAAATTCTGTACCTATATGGACCTAACAACTTGAATTTGAAATGTGTAAAGTAAAAATTCACAGAATTACAGGAGAAAGTTGACAAATTCACAATCATCATGGGATATTTTAGTATCTATCTCCTAAAATTCTATAGATCAAACAAAGAATATGTAAGAAGGCAGAAGATATGAATAGAATATAATAGTTACTTAATGAATGGAGGGAATGGTATACATCAAATCACTGTACCTGTCATATTTCTGTAGGTATAATTTGCAGTAAATATTTAAAAGATTTATTTATTTATTTATTTATTTATTTATTTATTTATTTATTTATTTATTTATAGAGAGGTGAAGGTGAGGGAGAAAGAGAGGGGAAGATTAATGTGTAGTTGCCTCTTGAGCGCCCTTACTGGGGACCTGGCCTGCAAGCCAGGCATATGCCCTAAGTGGAAATCAAACCAGGGACCCTTTGGTTCTCAGGCCAGCACTCAATCCACTGAGCCACGCCAGCCAGGGTTTGCAATAGATATTTAAATACAAAATATTACTTAATGAAAAGTGATATAATCAAGTTATTTTCTCTAATGACTCAACTAAAGTTTGTTCTTTTGTTCCCTTTTTCTTTTCACATGTCGCCAAAAATCATGTTTTGGTTTTTTTTCCAGAAAAAGAAATCAGAAAAATTGGTTTATTAGCATCTCATAAATGAGTTAATATACTTTGGTTAGAAATAATTCTTTTGGTTGTTTAGCACTATGTAAATTGAACTCAATTCAACAGACTTGTTGATGCACTGGGCATTATGTATACACTAGGGAAGTGGTTTCCAAAGTTCGCCTGCATTAGAATCACCTTGACAGCTTTGTCAAACAAGATTGTTGATCCACCTCCAGATTCAGTAGGACTGAGATGGAGCTCAGGAATTTGCATGTCTAACAAGTTACCAAGGAACACTGAAATTGCTGGGTGGGGACCACACTCCAGAAACTGTTGAATGACAATAGAACCAAGAAGCAGCGGTTAATCAAATATCATTCAAATGACTCAAAGACAGATTTAGCCTTCCTTAGATCTTTAAATTAATTATCTTTCATATTTTCAGTACTTGAATAGTCATTCCCTCTAATGGGAAGTCCATTTAAATCTTAAAGACAGTATGCATCAATTGGTTGAATAAGAGCATTAGCTATGATATAGTATATTCTTCTCAGTCTTATTTTTTGACCTTCTACTGTTATCTAACCCTTGAGCCTCAGGTTTTGGAAGATTTAAGTGCTTGAATAAGGCATCCCTAGGAAACTAAGGGGGTTCTAATAATATCTTAGTCAATATTTCTAAAGCATGTGAGCATATGGCTGATGAATAATCAAAATTTCCCATGGTGCATTTCAGCTGTGGGTTAACATAACAACAGTCCTAAGTATGTAGCACAAAGCAATGCTTTAAACTGGAACAATCAGCTCTAATGTGAGAGGAAGGATAAATTTAGAATTCAGGATTGAGGAGAATAGCCAGAATGTGAACTGTAGACAGATGCTTGTTGGATAGTTACCAAAAATGAAAAGACTTTACACTTCGAATTATGCTAACTTTCTCCATCACCCAAAGCCCATATGCCTTTGCCCTAGAATATGCTCTACCTTCTGGTTCTTCTATAAAGGATTCAAACATTTCCCAGACAAAGAGATTTCTTTTTTTCCTATGTTTGTCTCATATGTGCTTTTATGAATAACATAAAATAATATTTTACAGTGATTGTTTACATATTTGTTTCTCACTAAACTGGAAGATCCTTGAGAGCAAGTACATTCTTTCTTTATATGTTTAATTATCTTGTACTTAACATCATGTCTAGGGACTTATAATTGTTCAGTAATAGTAATAACAATGCTCAGCAAATACTTGTTAAAGAAGAAGCCCTTTAGAGCAAAGATCTCACCTCTTCCTCAGTCAGCAGGTCACCCCAGCACCAGGTAGACACTGACTCATACCAAAGTGACATTTATGAACTTAAACTGACAAGGTGAAGCAGGAGGCTCACCCTGACTTTGTGGGAAAAAATAAATCCCCAAAGCACATATACCTTATTCTCTGTTGCCCCGCTCCGCGAAAAGGCGGATAAAACCATCTTCACTGGTCCATTATGGAATAAATGGTAGCTGGGATTGCAAGGAGCTTCTCTTCCTATGACACCTCTGTCCCCTTGCCACCATCTCCACACACTCTCTCTGCCCTTGGTCAGTGCATTTTGTGTTGTTTTTCCTTGTTAACCATGCACTGCTCAAAACCACAGGCTCACGTCACACTGTTGCCATGGGGTACGAATTGCCAGCCCCATCACAAACCCTGTCTCTGAAGAGGCACTTGGTTGGCAGAGTGAAAACACAGAGTAACGAGATGCCATCTGCATTTCCTACTACATAGCTCAATTAGTTGATTGATTTGTAACACTTTAAAAAACATTTTCTAGGCAAAGCAAATTAGGAGAGTGTTGTATAATGTATTCAGTTTAATTAAAACTGCACTAAGTGGAGTACTTTGCTTCTTGGTTTCAGAAAAAAATATCACAAGAAAGTCATATGCCATATTGATTTTTAACCCCCAAGAAAGAGTGAAACAACACTGTTAAAGTTTGCAGTATCTAGAGCAATACTAGTGCACACTTTTAAAGGGTTTTCTGTAATTAGAAAGTAGTCTAGGTGGCAAGAGAAGACATTAGGATACCAGCATGGCATAGGGAAGGGGATAATGGGGAGAAGCTGGTAACAAGCTCCTAATTGGAATAACCACCAACACCTGTTCCTTGTTGCACACAAAAATGTTTTTATCATCTGAAGAGGAAAAGAAAATCTGCAACCATTTGAGATCAGTTTAAAGGCTTGAAAACAAGTTGGAATTGTTGAATATATATGCAGGTCTTTACTGATAAGGTGAATGCATAAATAACCTGAGGTTTTCACAATTTGGGATAATTTTAGATGTTAATCCAACTCCTCCTTCTCGCATCTCCGATTATCCCTACCAGAATGCTTTCTCTGCTTTTCTGCTGCCTGTCACATTACCAGATGCAAGAGGGCTTCCAAATTGTCATCTGATTAAACCCTCAAATAATTGGAGACATTTGCATGGGTAATTATGATTTATTTAAAAGCACTTTGTTTGCATTGCTCTTGTCTCAGTTTCTTCAAAGCCAATTACTGAAAAATTGATTGGATTAGTTTGATTTTTTAAAATCATTTGAAGCTTTAGAACACATCCCTTCACATAATTTTTTTTAATGTAAAACCAAAGCAATGAAAAGAACATCCTGTGGAAATCTGTATATGTTATGTTTTCAAAACTTCTGTCACATGCTACTAAGTGGTTAAAATAAATAGTAGAAACAGTAACAGTTATTTTTTAGTAGAAGGAGAGATCAAAGTAGACCATAGGAATGGAGTGTTTCATCTCCATCTCATGTGGCTAAACCAGTGATACTTACTAGGGTTTAGTTCCCTCAAATTCTGATGGACTTCTGTTCCTCCATAGGAGATACACCAAGGATGCTGATAGCAATAATCTCCCATATCATAGATTATTTTTCTTATCACAAGTATTTTATGATATTTTGTTATTTAAAGTCTCTTAGAAGGACTGAAAAATCACTGGTGATGTGAAATCTACCATTTACTCTAGGTGGACATCCCTCCATAATGAGGTTCTGACTTCTTACGTCTAGTCCTTTCCAACCTACAGAGGACCTACAGAATAATACCATGGGTTTCTCCATTTACTTTTTACAAACAATGCCATAAATTAAGCCAAAGAAACATCTACCACTAGTTTCTTAGGATGACAGTTGCTTAAAAATACTGTGGGCAAATACTTCTTGGGTATTTATTTCTTAAAGTTGATAGCATTCTGTGTAAACTGCCAGTGGCTCATCTCTTAAAGTGAATGCTATGGGTGAGCACCTTGAAAAGATATTTCAGAATAACACAGTCATGTGATTTTGTTTTTAACAGGAACCCATAGTCACCCTACCTTTCGAGAGAAAAAAGAGGCTAAAGTATACCTCTGTGAAAACCCACTGATTCTATGAAGTGTATGTTCGTTGAATGTGTAGTGAATCCAAGCCAAAAGAAGACAGACAACATGGCAGTTCTGATTTTAAATATTACTAATGGACTGGAAGTGAAAATAATTGTCATTTAATTACAGAAATCTGTACTCAGATGCACAAATGCCTGAAAGAGAATAATGCCATTGGACACTGAAAATGTTCTGTGGCCACTGGGAATATTTGACAATAATTTACATGTTTAATTGAGTTTCTGTGAAAGGCTCATTGTGCAATTACATGTTCACTTAGGTGCTCAAAGAGATACTGAAAATACCTACGTTTCACTTGCACTTATTGCCCAAATTGCTGCTGGAAAAAATGTTTCCATTTACTTATGGGTGGGGCTCTACATATGATTGCACTTTTCTTTGTGTTTAAAATGCCTTCTGCCCTTAGGTTTGATGTCTCAGTCTTGCTCTGAGCACTGTACCGATGCAGACTATTTATGGAACAATATTGCCCTCTGGCAGTGAGGCAGCCAGTGGCTTTATAACTGTTTTATGTCATTCTGACAGCTTTTAAACTAGTCACACCCAGCAGTTTAGGCCAGAAGGGAAACATCAGCAAAAGCCTGCAGGAGTTTTATATTACAAAGCCTGTATGTGCGTTTATATTAGGAAAACTGACAATTCTTTCTTTAAAGAAAAGCCACATCCCCAAGAGGCTGACTAATTTTTTTCCCATGTAAATCTCACAAAAATGCAAATAAGGACAACATTGTGCTCACAGTACAAGTGAACAGAACTGTTTGTTCTTCCCAAGAGAGAGAGATTCGTGAGCTGAAGTTCCACAGAGATCAACCCCGTCAGCCAATCACAAAGTTTCTTCCGGTACTTCATGTTCAGATGCTCATGGGATCAAAACCAAAACAAAGCAAAACCAAAAAGCCCTCTAGGTCATATCTGATGCTTGGAATTGAATGATCTTGAGGACTGTTTGGGCTTCATAAAAATGACCCAGAACTGCTCACTGAAGCTAGAGAAACCAAAGACTTGGAAGCAGCTGCCACTTCCCAGAAGGCACCTCAGCTGCTTCTCATCCACTTACTCAAAGTGAATGTCTCAAAACAGCCAGGTGGGCTTTACCAGCTGAGGCTCTGAAATTACAGGGAGGGGGCTCTGCCAATGCTCAGAAGCACAGTTGGCAAACAGCTGAGAAACGCCCAGCTCTTTAGGACCCCTTCTTTCCAGCCTGACAGTTACTGCTAAAAGCATTTCCGAGTTCCCAGGAGGCAACTCTGGATTTCATCTGGGTCTTTGGGACTGGAAAACCAGGCCTTACAAGGAGACTCAAAACATGCCTTCTCAGTCCCATGAGCATTCTTCCCACTGTAGCTATGTCATCCATCTCTGAGGCAGAGTTCAGGAAAACAGGGCAGGAGGAATCCTCAGGAGAGGAGAGAACAGATAAAAGTGGCCATTTATGCTTTTATTTCAAGCAGGCACACACCAATGCCTTGTAGTAAGTAAAATGCCTAGAAGTACTTTGCACGCTGACTTTCAGTTAATATTTCCTGAGTAGACCATGGTTTAGAAGGGAGTTTTTGTTTTCTGGGTTTTTTTATTACAATTCAATAATGCAGGTTTTTTTAAATGGAAGTTAAAATAAGATATAAAAAAGAAGGATTTTTACATAGAAGAAGAGAAAATAAAAGTGCTAGCTTCAGAAAACTGAGCTAAAATGAAGCCGGGAAAAGAATTTGAGACCAGTACTTAATTAAAAGAGTGAATAACATTACATAAATTTATTATGTGTAAACATTTAAAGAAAATTTTTTAATTTTTCTGAGTTCTTTAAAAAAAATTTAGTTAAATCGTTATTATACAGCCTCAGTGGAAAAGGAATGGATTTAGCTTAATAGCAAACTAGACAATTACTTTATGCAAGAAATAAGCAAAAATAGCTTCAAATTTGTGCTCTGTTGAGAACAAAGTTGTATTTGGGTCTATTTTAGCTGACTTAAGGACAAATGTCACACACATATCCACATATTTTGGTTACAACAGCAGGAGAACACCAGGAGTGTCGTGGAACGTGAAACAAAGCAGATGAGGAGAGAGTGCCGAGGCTGCATCCTAGCGAAGTCACGCTTCCTACGAGATGCAACCCTGCGAAAGCTCAAGCTGCTATCAGACCAGGCACCAGCCCCTGCCACCCCTTCAAACACTGGTCCTGACAAGCAACCTATTCTCCAAATGAGTTCAAAAGAAATTAATGCCTCCAAAAGCAAAACAACTCATTTTTCCTACTAAATGACTGCGGAAAGATCTTTGATCTCCCTACTTGAATTTATTGTTTCAAAGCTTTCCTCTAATTCCCTATAAGACGCTTCATTGTACTTCATAGAGATTCCCCTTTAGAAATCTGTGTGGGCCAGAAATGATACAAAAGCACATAAGGTCCACAATTTTCTTTTTGTTCTGTATGATTACCTTTTATGGAAAGAGGTGGCATGATTTACATCTGGAAGCGTAATTTGTGGAATAAGCTAAATACACCAATTTCTGTAGAATTAAAGCCCCAGCTATAATATTTTTATATTAGAATAATAACAATAATAATGGTAATAATGGCAACAATGACAATGATAATTTGTCATTACTACTTAGAAGATTATAATGGAATAACTACTGTTCATAAGTTGTGTCTTTTAACAATTGCAGAATTCTGCTGACACAACTATTTTTATGTCCAGTTTACTCATTTGGAGGTTATATTCATTGCTCAAGGGCTGCAGCTGGAAAGGATACGAATTTAGGTCTGTTTGCCACAAAACCTGTTTTTCTGGGGGTGGGGAGGTTGTTTGTTTTTTACAGGACCTCATGCAACTTTTTCTTCTCCAGATTAAAAGATGAGTATGTGGCCAGCGATAGATGGCATTATTGACCATAATTCTTCAACCTCCTGGTACACACACCCTTTGCCATGTGATTTGGTTGCTCCTCCCAAGAAAGGAGTGCAGTCTATTTCCTCACTTTACCCCCTCTAATCCTTTAATCTTGGGTTTGGCCATTTGACTGGTTCTGGTCAACACAATGAGGCAGAGGTGACAGCACGCTAGCGGTTCTTAGCCCAGGCTGCCAGTGGCCCCAGTGCATCTGCATGTCCTCACAAACCTCGCCATGGCTACGTGAAGAGCGTGTGCTCCCTAGGTTGCTTGTGCCAGGAACACTGTGAAGAGCATATGTGACAGAGCTGCCCTGGTTGACCTGGTAATACATCTTAGATGATCCAGATGATAAGCACTATGAAATGATCATTGCCATCCGAGTTTTGGTGTGCTTTTGTAGTTACTATGGCAACAGACACACTCTATCTGGTTTATTTTGAAGAGTAGGTGCTAAATGAATGGATGTGTATGTGTGCAAATACCTCTATATACACATATCTAATTGACTGTAAGTCTTGGTGTCTTACATCCAGATAACCATTTAAGGTAAATAAATTCATTATTATCAAAAGGAGAGGGAGTTTTGGTATTATTTTCCTGTAGCAATCATTAGTCCATTTCCTTTTTGGTTCTTCCACCCAAAGCCATCTATCACCAGCCCAAAAGGAAAGAGGACTCATGGACACAGACAAGAGTGTGATGATTGCTGGGGGAAAGGGGACATAAGGGGACTAACTGTAATGGAAAAATATATAATAAGGATTATATACATACATTTTTAAAGGAGACATTTTAAGACAGTTTAGCTGCTTACCTCTGGCTGCGATCTTTGAAAACTCTTACCCAGTAAGTAATGCTTAGAGGGACCCTCTTTGTACCCCTGACACCTCTCAGGAGGAGGGAGGTATCTTGACCCCCAAGGAGAAGGGACAGTTCAGTGCTCCCCTGCCCAGTCCCATCCTGGCTATTCTCAGTTGTAGGACTGCCCTCAGGGATGGGTAAATGCTAATTGGAAAGTAACTTTGCAATATCGAACTCTGCTATCCTGCAGAACTGTGTCATTTTGTGATGTTACATACTAAACAAAGACTACATACATGAAGAAGGAAAATAGATCCCACAAGCACATATGCACACACATATTCCACAAGGCATTTAATACTGTTCTCAGATTGTGATCAAGTCAAAGAGTTCTTTGTAACTTTGCCTTTTGGTATATTGACCTACCTGACACTTAAAATGAATATTTTATACAGTAATAGCTACATTCTTAGATTATGACTCAGTATATTAGATAAAGTAGAGAACTGGCTTAAACTTCACAAAAATCAGATCAAAATAATCTTACCTAAAATAAGGCAAGTTTTTGTCTCAGCGTTCTACTTTTTATGATTTGTGTTAATCGCACTGAGAAAGCTGAATTTTGATCAATGTTTACAAATAGATACAATTTCAAAGGCTATATGGTTTACTGGCCTATTGATTCAGTAGAAGTAATGTTTGCTTCATTATTTTTATTCATAATGCATTAATATAATGTGCATGTTATGACAGTTGGAAATCTGTGAAATATCCCTAATTTCCTAATACTAAAGGGGGAATCACATATTTTAATTTGATTTGGACTTGATTTTTAGTAAGATTTTTGTAAGTTCAAAAACATGTTAAATAATTTCATTTGTAAATAGAAATATTCCAGGGTTTCGAGAGAATATGTGCATGTGCCTCGGCAGTTAGGGAAATGTACCGGATATGTTTTCTCTGGAAGGGAGACTGGAAGTGGTCAACTAGTTGAAACAAAGCCCTGCCGTTATTCCGCAAAAGAGAAATATGTGATTAAGAGAAGCCTCATTAAACTTGCAACTCAGTTAGACACAATCTAATATTTATGTTCCATTTTGAAGTTCCATGCTCTCTATTTTGTCAGTTTTTCTGTGATATTGATCTGATTAAGATGAACACTACTAACATATGAATCATTAACAAGTCCTGATTTAGTTCATGGTTACAAAGTATTTATGTGTTCATCTGTTCAATGCTGCCATTTTCATTTTTATTTAATTGCAGTAATAAAATTTAACATAATATCTACACTTTTAAATGATATCCTTTTCTCCTTTTTTTGAAAAGAACTTAAATTTTATTTTTCAATTGCTGTTTACATTCAATATTATTTTGTATAAGTTTCATATGTACAACATAGTGGTTAGACAATCATATACTTTATGAAGTACTCCCCCAATATTTCTAGTACCTACTAGGCACTATATATAGTTCTTACAATATTATTGACTATCTTGAAATTCATAGTTCTTTGCATGGATGTTTAATAGGCATCTTAAAATTAACTGTCTGAGGAAAACACCTGATTTCTCCCCTTCCACCAAATCTGTTAGGCCCCAGTCTTTCCTGCCATTATGAATGGTCTCACCATTCACTCCCTTACTCAGGTCCAAGCCTAGGAATCATCCTTGATGTCTCTGCTTCCCTCACACCCCAACTCTAATCCATGTGCAAGCCCCTCCAATGCTGTCTTCCAAATACATTTTCTCCCAGTATCCCCATAATTCAAGTCACCATCATCATAAGCTGTTGATGGTTTTTCCCTGATTTCTCTTGTTAACAAACAAATTTAGCTGAGTAGATTGAAAAATCAAATTGGCTTTAATTAATGATTGATGAATTGGGGAGCAGCCCATCTGGCAAAAAGAAAAGGGCTCTGGAGAGTCGTACAAAACAGGCAACAGAGGCAAGGACAAGGAGCAGGGATTAGCCCACCTTTCTTTGGAGCATAGAAAGGATCTCTCAGGTGTATTAGCTCACAAGAGAATTCCAGATTGACCAGTCTACTATTATGTTCCTCAGAGTGGAATTAGGTTAGATATTAAGTCTTGGTTTGGTGACCTGGGATTAGCATAACTGACTTCATTTTAAACTGTTGTCTCTTTTTAACACTCTTTCCCCCAATATTTGCTTCTAACACAACCTTTGGAGTGTGTTTTTTTTTTTTTTTCAACACAGATTATATCAATTCCTAGGTCAGAACCCTTTAGTCACCGTGTCTCTGAATGAAATCTAAATTTCTCAGCCTGTAATGACCTTTAAGAGTTAGTCCCTGCTAATCTCACCAATCTTTTCTCCTGTTGTCTGCCCTGTTCACACTACCCTTGCTGGCTGGCCTTCTGTTCCCAAATGTCCTGTAAACACAGGAGAGACCTTCCCCTCTCAGGTCCTTTTCACTTGCTGATCTCACTGCCTGAAACACCTCCCCCCAGATCATCACTGATTTGTTTTCTCCCTCTTTTAGTTTCTTTTCAAACATCACCTCCTCAAAGAGATATTCTCTAGCAACTTTGTCTCACATATCTGTCCTCTTTCTGTAGGCTCTTCGTCTTCACTGCAGTACAGTCTGCCACCCATTGACAGCTAGGGTTGCTTTCTAGGACAGTGATTGTGGATACGATTGTGAGCTTTTAACAATTATTACTTTTTAAAATGCAGACAAAGGGCTCCTGCTACCAGTTCAGTCACTGAGCTCTGGGCTCTGCTCTTTCCTGATCAAATTTATAATTCTACTACTATTCTTCTGGCTTACCCTAACCTTAAACAATTCACATATGAACCAATGTGACTTCCTTATTATACTGATGACTCCCTATTTACCAATACTATGTGCTCTCATTTGCATTACAGAAACACTCCTTATAAACAGTGCATTGCATAGGTTTGTAACGCATGTACAGTGGCATACACTAACTGAAAGGATGCATGCAAATTGACTACAGTTGGAAGGGAGATTTCATTTTTGATGCATACATTTTGTTTAACTATTCTTCATATACTGTTTGCATAATTATGTTTCTTTTTCTAAAGAGAGGAAACCAAAAGTCAACAAGACCCAATAAACTGAGCATGTTTATAAAAACAAGAAGGAAATATGACAAGATATACAAATCACAGATACATACATATTGTGTGTGTGAATGGATAGATAGATATATGGACCTATCTCATCCTTGACACAACCTAACCCAAGACATCTTTCATGTTATAGTGATAATCTATGCAATAAAAATATTTGTACTTTTTAATTTTCAACAAAGGCACATATAATACATATGCACACACCTGTGTTTTTGGCATCCCTTCATATAACTGGTAAATTATTCAGAAGAGAGAAAGAGAAAGGAAAAAAGAGAGAAAAGGGTGTTATGGAGAGAGACTAAGGGAGGCTGTCCTCAGAAAACTACACAACACTGAAAAAGAAATTAAGGCAGACACAAATAAATGGAAGCATATACTGTGTTCATACACTGAAAGTATTACCATCATCAAAGTCTCCATATTACCCAAACAATTTATAGATTCAATGCAATCCCTATTAAAATACCAATGACATATTTCACTGATAAAACATTATCAAAAATTTATATGGAACCAAAAAAAAATTTAAATGACCCCAAATAGCTGTGGCAATTTTGAGAAAAAAGAACAAAGTAGGAGGGATCACAATACCTGCTATAAAACTATATTACAAGGCTACAGTAATCAAAACAGCCTGTTACTGGCATAAAAACAGACACATAGACCAATGGAACAGAATAGAGGTCCCAGAAATAAACCCAAGTCTCTATGATCAATTAATATTCAACAAAGAGGGCAGCAGCATAAAATGGAGCAAAAATAGCCTCTTCTACAAATGGTGTTGGGAGAGCTGGACAGCCACATGCAAAAAAAAAAAAAAAAAAAAAAACAAAAAACTAAATCACCAACTTACACCATACACAAAAATAAATTCAAGGTGGATAAAAGACTTAAACACAAGTTGTGACACCATAAAAGTCCTAGAGGAGGACATTGGCAGGAATATATCAGATATCCCATGCAGCAATATTTTCACTGATATGTCCACTAGAGTAAGGGACATAAAGGAAAGAATAAACAAATGGGATAAAATAAAATAAAATGCTTCTGCATGGCTAAAGAAAACAGCATTAAAATGTAAGGATAACCAATAGTATGGAAAGACATATTTGCAAATGATACCTCGGACAAGGGTTTATACTCCAAAACATAAAGAACTCACACAACTTCACTGTAGGAAGACAAAAAACCTAATTAAAAATTGGGCAAAGGACTTGAACAGACACTTCTCCAACAAGGTTGTGTAGAGGGCCCAGAGACATATGAAAAGATGCTCAATATCACTAGCAATCAGAGAGATGCAAATTAAAACCACAATGAGATACCACTTCACATCGGTCAGAATGGCCAACATAAACAAATCAACAAACAAGAAGTGCTGACGAGATTGTGGAGAAAATGGAACCCTAGTGCAGGAATGCAGACTGGTGCAACCACTGTGGAAAACAGTATGGAATTTCCTCAGAAAACTAAAAATGGAACTGCCTTTTGACCTGGCAGTTTCACTGCTGGGATTATTCCCTAAGAGCCCTGAAACACCAATTCAAAGAACCTCTATACCCCAATGTTCATAGCAGCACAATTTACAATAGCCAAGTGCTGGAAGCAACATAAGCACCCATCAGTAAATGAGTGGATAAAAAAACTATGGTACATTTACACAATGGAATACTATGCAGGAGAAAGAAAGAAGGAACTCCTACCCTTCGCAACAGCATGGATGGAACTGGAAAGAATTATGCTAAGTGAAATAAGCCAGGCATTGAAACACAGATGCCACATGATCTCCCCTATAAGTGAAACCTAGTCAACAAAACAAACAAGTAAGCAAGAACAACTGGAGACATTGAAATAAAGAACAAACTGACAATAACCAGAGAGGACCAGGGAGAGGGATTATATGGGATAATAGGGGAAGGGCCATCAAGAACATGTATAAAGGACACATGGACAAAGTCAAAATAGGTAGGTTCGAGGGTGGGAGACAGGGATGGGGGATGTGGGACGGGGCATGGTAGGGTAAAAATGGAGAGAACTTGAAAAATAATTTAAAAAATCTTTTTCTGTGTTGAGATACTGAAGTAGTTACCTTTTGTTACATAACAAATAATCCCATAATATAATGATTTAAAAAACAAGTATTTGAATCTCATGATTCTTTTGATTGAAGAGGTTCTCCATGTGATATCTCCATCTGTATTTGGTTAGCCCAGGCTTGTTCACATGGTAGGAAAGGGAATCCAGCCAGTGAGAAAGAGCAAGTGCCAGTGCATGAGCACTTTTCAAGTCCCTATTAATGACCAGTTTGCTACTGCCCTGCTGCCCTAGATTCAAGGAAGGAGCTCTTCCATTTTTCATCGGAATTTGCAGAGAATTTGTATACTTTTTGACAATCTACCACAGCCACTGAAAATGAGAAGGATGACATTCTCTTTCCTATTATAAAGGTTACAAAGCAGTACAAATTGCATACCTTCTTGAGACAGTGAGTAATTATACTTTATGAGTCCTTTTGTCAAAACTTGTATGAACCATCCTTTGGGAGGAATAATGGAGCCCCTGTGGTGCACCACATTCTAAGAATGGCTGTGATAATTTATTCAACTCAGGACAGCTGCTAAGATTGCACAGTCTGTGCACTGCACAATCTAAGGGACGTTATTCATTGACACCATAGTTTCATAATTTTGTGTATTTATTGAAATTTATTGAAAAACATAGTTAAGTTTCATGAAGAAAGGACTTTGTTTCTCTTTCTTACCAAAGTGATTCTTTTGGCTAATAACTCATGCTGACAAACTCATTTTTCCCAAGTGAAGAGACCACTTATTATAACAAATGGTAAAGAAGTTCCTAACTTGCATAGAGTATCTCATTTTTTCTTCCTTAAAGTGTTTATTTTTCTTGTTTTCTAAAGGACAAAGTCAACCTAGTCTTAATTCCCATAGATGTTAACATTCATATTTACAAGTAAAAAAAATTACCATTTTAGATGATATTTTCTATGTTGTGTGATTTCCAAAATCTGGAGATGTTTCTCTATGCACACCACTTTGCTTGAAGTTTATCTATAAATGTTGCTTTTTCTATACATATATTTTTTATTTCTCAGGGGATTTCTTCTAATCCCTTTGACTGTTGATTACCAAAGACACTTGTAACCCTCTATGCTCTTTGAGAGTGTAGTGTTGTCTGTTGGAACTAGAAGCTTTAGGTTTAGATTGAAGATCTAGAATGTACGCCAATTAACTAAGCATGTTCAGTGTCCTTCTATTTCCTGTGAGATTAATGCTGCATGCTCTAGCTCATTTGAAAAAGTCAGCTGTATATTTTAAGACAATATATCTTATTCTAGTATAGAAACAATTCATTATCGAGATATTTATAATGTTTCATTTATACCATTTATCCAAAACATTTATTTACATTGCTTCTTGGCCTTTTGGCTAAGATCAAGAGCAAAAAAATTTATTTGTACTAAGCATCCTTTCAGAAAATTTTACCACACATAGTTTTTATCCAGTTTTAAAATTCCATTTTAGCAGATTTAAAAACTTTAACATAAAATCACAATGGAATTGTTGGAATTAAAAAGAGGTGCAAATAACTTCATGTGTTATTTTCTATTAACCAAGATTTTATATCTCTTGAAATAGGTAATATGAGCATATATATATCATGTCATAACTTAAAAGTAATTATATTATAATCAGTTGCAAAAATGAAATGAAGCAATAAATATGAAATAAAATATTTGGTTGCAGCATTATGGTCATTACAAAAACTAACATTCAGTCTCTATATTGACTTTTTTTGAAAGAGCTTAAAGAATTTTAAAATACCTAATTAAGAGTGAGTGTGTAAAAAGCAAAGTCAATAAAAGGTTTAAGTTTCTTAATTTCATTCTGAGAGTATTAACTATAAATTAAAAATACATTTATTTGGGGTTCTTGTCAAGATGATGGCATAAGTAAATGTGATACTCAAATTCTTCTACAACCACATCAAAATTACAACTAAACTACAGAATAAGCATAATTCAGAACCACCTGAAATCTAGCTCAACAGAAGTCCTACAACTAAGGATATACAGAAGCCACATCAGAGCAGTAGGAGGGGTGGAGACAGGGAATGGGATGGTCTCACACCCATGTGTGGCTGATCAAAATTGGAAGGTTATATCTCAGATACAGAGGTTGTTCCTGAGGATCAAGGAGTCCCAGTCACATACCATTTATTTGTGTCTTATTTAATTTCTTTCATCAAATTCTTATAGTATTCCATGGTTCAGTTCTTTTACCTTCTTTGCTAAATTTGTAGGTATTTTATTCTTTTGGATGTAATTTTAAGATTGTTTTCTTGATTTCTCTTTCTGATAGTTCATTATTAATATATAAAACCACAATGTGTTTTTAATATTTATTTGGTGTCCTGCACCTTTAGTGAGTTCATTCATTAGTGCCAACTGGTGAAGTCTTTAGGATTTCCTACGTATAATATCATGGCATCTGCAAATGGAACAATTTAACTTCTTTTTTTTTCCCTAATTTGGATGCTATTTTTTTTTAATTTCTTTTTCTTGCCTAATTTTCTGGCTAAGACTTCCAATACTATATTGAAAGTGAAGGGAGTAGGCATCCTTGATGTCTTTCTGATCTTAGAGCAAAAGCTTTTAGCTTTTCACCATTGATTCTAATATTTAATGTTGTTAAGTGGTATTTTTAAGTATTTTCTTTTTTAGACAATTTTTTCCTTCATAGAGAGCTAGTAAAAGCTCCACAAGATAATCATGATGATGCCTTTTATTTTTTACACTTTCAGTTATATCTGCTCTTCTGCCTTTGAATCTCTTTTCTATCAGACCATTAAATAATGATTATCTTGTCTGGAAATAATTTATTTTGTTTTGTGGTTTTACTTGAGCCCTAGAGACAGGATGCAGTTTTAGAATGTCAGCAATGTTAAGTTGTAAAGTAGGGAATGATTTTTATTTTTTTCAATTAGAGTATAATGATTCATTGTTTTAGAATATACTCTTAAATATCAGATAGAAACTGATTCTCTTGCAAATCAGCTATGTTATTTTTGGCTGTGACATTTTACATTACTCTCTGGACTATTTAAAAAAAGTAAAAGTAAAATGATGGTTGCAAAAGCACTGGGAGCTCTTTGGAAAGGCACAATTTTAATCCAGGTTCAGATTACTAATTAATCAGATCAAGTTCCCATATTAACTTATTCTAACAATCCAAGCTTAGTTGGACAATTATATTAACCATGATTTATTCTCATATTTCATAGAACCATGCAGCAATTCAATCACAGACTGGTAACCTACATGTTATAAAGTTTAAATCAGGTTCAAATATTACATTTTTAAACTGAAGATAGTGAATAGATGAAAGCCTTTTAGGAAATGTTGACTATGTCCCCCAAATAATAAATAATACAAAACAGTGAATAGATGTAATGAATAGTATTGTCCTTGAGAGAAGCCACCATCAGTCCCAAGTAAGGTTTACAAAAATGAGAAACAAGAAGGTGAAAACAAGATGCAGTTCTAATTTAATTTCCTTTCCCAGTGTTTTGCTGCTGTTTTGTTTTTAATATCTCCTGTGGAGCAATGAGTCAAACATCTCCCACCAAAGAAAATCAATAATGGTGTACATTTTGCACATAGTACAATTTGTATGATTTTATGGATGCTAAAATGAAAATATTTTCTCTTATCTTCATCTTGTGTTTCTTTAGTGTAATAAAATAGCTTCCCTGGGAGATCAAAGAATCTACCATTTCTCTTTCTTATATTCTAAGACAGTTGTAACTGCCTACTTGGAAACTTGAATTTTTGTTTGGGGGAGTTTTAAAAGATGGTATTAACTGGTGCCTAAGGGAGCAAAAGTTATCTATATGTAAAAGCAGTTAAGTCATAGGAAAGTAGCTATAAAGACGCCAAACAATCCCAGAGACTTATGTTAACTGATGTTTCAAAATGCATAGACCCCTGGTGTGGGAGCCTCCAGAGCTCACTTTTCTCTCAGTCTGTCTCGTTCCTTTTCCTCTTTGTATGATACCATTTAGAGTTCTCCAGTGCCTTTCTTCTTTGAAATGTCAAAGGTTGTCCCTTGGAGGATTCACTGTCTACTTGTGGACACTTTCTGAAAATTATGAGATGTCAGACTCTCTCTGGGAGCCAGTGAAGAGCTGAATTCCTTCCCTCATGAAGAGGAAAGGCTTTTACTTCAGAACATTTTCCTAACTGGAGAAGGTGAAGGTGTAAGGGGCACTGCCCAAAGAAGGAGATAACAGCATACTGGATGGACTGCCTCTCTTCAGCATTTTCATTTCCATCTGCCAGGAAAGAACTACAAAAAGAATAAAGTTTCAAAGAGAAGTTTAGAGAATAAAGATATTTTGTATGAGAAGAGTAATATTTTCTGTTTATCATCTTCTGCAGAAAAAATATATTAATGACTTTCTAAGAACAATATGGCTACATAAATATGGCCAATTAAACTGATTTTGAATTTGACCTTATTCCAACATAATTTAAGTTAATTTGTGCCCCCATGGTATATCCCATGGAATAGCCAAATACTTTCCTAAAATATGAAATAGTTGGCATGTGAAAGAATTGGGAGAATCTGAGAATTCACTCCAGGATATCTTGAAGAAATCAGCTGAGAAGATAAGACCAGCCTTGAATAGAGTGCCTTATTTCTTAAATTTGAGGAAGTTTCTTTGGAATCCCAAATTAAGAATAAAATTAGACTCTCATAAATACTAAGTTCATTTCATGATTGGGATTACCCAGACATAATAGGATGAATTATAACAAAGCTGAAAATTGTTTATAGAGAGTTTCACTCTGAATCAGGGCCAACTTTATGGACATACACCTATAAGTATAGAATTCAAGACTGATATCTCAGATTTGAAATCCTAGGGCTTTGTAGGTCCAAAAAATGTATTCCATTTTGCCAGCATAAGGCTGCCTTCATTTTTACAGCATTTTCAAAACCAAATGAAGTTACTGACGATACTTAACAATGAAGAATTCATATAAAAATCCAAATTTATGGCTGCTCTGGAAAAGTTTAGGCACACATACCCAGGAATTGAATAACAGCCACTTTTTTACGTAGTAGTCTGTACTTACCAAGTCTTGGTAGCCAAATCTCATTCATGTAATCATTTTCATACATATGAGGTCTGTTGGAAAAAGTCCAACCATTGTTAATATAATGAGAACAGTTTGTGTAACATTGATGCAACCTGGACTGAAATCCATATGTGTGAACAATGATGACTTCACTGTATTAGTCGGTGGGGGCAGGAGCTGCTGTTGAGTGACCCTGTGTACTGTGTAGTTATTGCACTCAAAATGATTCATGAGCAGAGCCATGAATCTGCATCAAATTTTGTGTAGGCTTGAACATTGATCCATGGAAATTATTCAGATGATTCCGAAGGCCATAGCTTTGGGCAACTGGTGATTGGCAGCTTCGTCATAACAATATGCCTGCTGATGTATCATGTATTGTGAAGAATTTTTGGGGCAAGACATCAAATCACCTAGTCGACTCAGCCCTGCTACAGCCCAGATTTTGCACCTTGCGCCCTCTGGTTTTTCCCAAAACTAAAATCACCTTTGAAAAGGAAGAGATTTCAGACCATCAATGAGATTCAGGAAAATATTGGGTGGGCAGCTGATAGCAATTGGGAAAACTGTGTGAGGTCCCAAGGTGCCTACTTTGAAAGGTATTGAGGTGGCATTGTACTATCTACAATGTTTCTTATATCCTGTATCTTCTTCAAAAAACATCTCCATTTTTCATATCACATGGCAGTATATCTTCTGGACAGACCTCATATATATACTCTCATGTGTCTGTCTATTGGTGCCCTTCATTTATTCCCCTGATCTGTTGGGCCTCCATAGCTATGGTGTTTATCAGGCAGCTTCTGTTCCAAGGTATCCTCTGGGGTGATGGGCTGTGAGCCTTCTCTTACCACAAAGACCAATTCAATCTACCTGTTGTCTCTGCTGGCTGACATTGGCTACTCTCTACTCCAATCAGTGCTGGCTCCTCTTTTTGTGGATCCCAGGCTGCCATCTTGATCTTGCTCCAGACTGCCCAAATGTCAACCTAGCAGTCATTGAAATCAAATTATATAACACAACATTTAAACTGCTAGGCAATGATAATATGTATTGATGCTATTAATATGTACACTTACAAGAATGTTCTCTTTCTAAACTAAATGACTAGCACATCTCCATTTAAAAGCTAATATTTGCAGATTAACCCAATATCAGCACATTCACTCCAAAAACAAATTTCTATTTTACAGAATGTGAAAAAAAGCAAAACTAAATTTCATGTCTCATTTATTCAACAAGAGAGCATATTGATGATACAGGTTGTCCCAGGCTAGGTAGTGATTATATTTAAATGCCATAGAAGATTATCTTGGAAGAGATTGCAATCACTATAAGTACTTAGTACTGGATTGCTTAAATGAAAGGAATGTGACTGTTAAGATGAAAAGAAATCTTAGTATAGATTAGTTTGTCTATTGTCCAGTAACTATGAAAGAAAGTTGAAATTCAGCTCACTGTGATTCAATGCTAGATTTTTATAAAAACAAAAGCTTTTGTTTGAGAAGTTGCTGAATATCTAGTTTTTTTTTTTTTTCTGGGATGCTGATTTGTGGAGGTTTTAGGAATTTAGGGACAGTTTCTTCTTGCTATTAGCATAATATATTGTGATATGCATACACATGTATGTATATACACACATATATAAATAATCAAGTGATACATATATGTCTGTGTTATTCTGAGCTACTACTTCAACTGGGGCAGCATGTATTCAACTTTATGTATCATAGTTTTGGGGTTTTTTTACATTTTTTTATTGTTGTTCAAGTACAGTTGTCTCCATTTTCCCCCACCATCCCCCCCACCCCAGCTATCCCCACCTCCCACCCTTCATCCTACCCCCCTCTGGTGTTGTCCTCTATACATGTTCCTGAAAACCCTTGCCCCTTTATCTCTTCCCACCTGCCCTCTGGTTACTGTCAGTTTGTTCTTAATTTCACAGTCTCTGGTTATATTTTGCTTGCTTGCTTATTTGGTTGATTAGGTTCTACTTATAGGTGATGTCATACAGTACTCATCTTTCATAGCCTGGCTTCTTTCAGTTAGCATAATGCTCTCCAGATCCATCCATGCTGTCACAAAGGGTAGAACCTTTTCTTTCTTTTCATTATGTAAATGTACCATAGTTTTTATATAATTGGGTTCCATGTAAGATTGTAGCATTTTAAGAAATGCTAGTATTGACAAGGAAAATTTAGAAAACCAGTAATTTAGTTCATGTGTACTATATTCTATATGAGGAAATGAGACTTTTTCAAAGTCAAATACTGGTTAATGGTAGAGCCAGGTTTAGAACACAAGGCTCAAACTTCTAATCAAGCCTTCTTTGTACTTTATTTGAATAATATTTATTGAGTATTTGCTATGTGCAGACACTTGCCAAGTATGAATTATCTCTATTAACAATTCAGCTAGCTCCATAAAGTTAACATTATCCATGTTAAAGATGAGGAAGTATAATTTGGCCAAAGTTGCACAGCTAGAAATACAGTCAGAATTCAAGACTAATTTAACCTGATTCCAAACCCACTAACTGTTCTCTTAACCACTTTTCTCTACAACTCATAAGCATTTTTATCTAAGATGGTAAAAAGATGATAAAATCAAACTTAATGTGTTTTTCCATGTTTGTGCATGGAATAAGAAAACATACTTAATCATTACATTTTTATTAAATGCTCTGTACTGTCCTGAATTCCATTATTAAAGGGTTGTCAAATTTGAAAAGATCAGCTCTTTGAAATATAGTGCCTGTGAGGTTGGAGGTGAGAATTCTGCAGATGTTTATGAAGACTGACTCCTGTTGATCTGAGGAGACAGTAAAGAACATCTTGGTGAGTTTATGATGCTTCCAATCAATACAGGGTAATGAGAACCAGGGGCAGGAGAGGTGGGAAACTAATAGCTGAGGAATAACCATGAAAGACCAACTTAGAAACAAATTCAACACAATAGAATTCAGAAGATTCACAGATAAATGTCTCAATGGAATTGTTCTTACTAACCCAATCTTTAAACAGTCTTAAAGAAACTTCCTTAGTTGGACTCTCCTAAAAACAGTTTGGTAGATATCTAGTTACCTTGGTAGAGTTTCAGTGGATAAGAATAGATGCTGCTGAAAGGCACCATGGCAATGTCAGTGTAACAGAACCCCTGGGTTCTATTGGCCACCACTGATAAGAACCATGACTCCCAATGCCAGAGTCTTATGAAAAGGAAAGGAACTATTTATTCAAAAGTTATACAGGTTCAGAATAATGGCAGAATTCTACTGTTAGACCTCATTCCCTTTAGAAACAAAGAAACACCTACAAATGCACAATCCTGCCCTCTCTTGCCAAGCCAGGCCCATCAGAGGTACTGT
The DNA here is from genome assembly GCA_004027475.1 of Anoura caudifer. Lineage (NCBI taxonomy): Eukaryota > Metazoa > Chordata > Mammalia > Chiroptera > Phyllostomidae > Anoura > Anoura caudifer. The sequence goes on along the minus strand of PVKU01001247.1, from coordinate 141,580 downwards.
TACAGAGCAGCAGAAGGTCCATTATTGTCCACCACCTTATGGAAAGATGTCTCTCAAAGCCAGAGATTTGTGAAAAGGAAAGGAAATGTTTATTTAATGCTATACAGAGTTAAAGTAGCAACTTAACTTCATTAAAATATCAAAGTCCTTTAGGATACCCACAGACACCCACAGTGCTTCCTATCTCCCTCTGCCCTAAGTCAGGGTGTTGTAATTGCAAGGAAGAGAAGCACACGTCCGGGATTCAGGCTCTTGACACCGTCAGCTGTGTTGTTGTCCAGGCAGGATCTCTAATTAATCCAAAGCCATGTGGCGCCTTCTCATGGCCTACTAGCAAGAGTTCTTTCACCCTTCTTTTAGGTAAAGTCTCTCCTGCTCTCAGACCACGCAGCCAAAGGGAGCACCCCAAAGCCGCGTGGTCCTTCTTCTACCAAAGCTGTGGGGAAGGGGTCCCCACTCTGGCAACGCCACGTGCTCTCCCTCTTCACCAAAGCTGCAGGGATCTGCACTCTGGTGAAACCATGTGGAATCTCTCCCTCTGGCAAAGCTGTGAGAGGGTCTCCACTTGGGCAAAGCTGAGTGGCAATTCTCTGCTAAAGCCACATGGTGATTTTCCCTCTAGGGCTGTGGGTCCTGCTCTCTGGTGAAACCCCACGGATCTCCCTCCAATGGCTGCCACACCTGGGTTTAAATCCCCATGCCAATCCTCCTCTGCAGCCCCATTTCCGACTCCTCCTACAATCGTTTACACCTGCCAGCATTCCTGTATATTTCCAAGGTTATTGGGATGCCATCATGAGTCTGGGCAGGTGTGTCCCCATTTTCTGGAGCCAATCTTCTCCAAGCTCCCACACAGGTGCTGTAACTTGGGACTCCTCCCCCAGTCACATCTTGGGGGGAGTCCTTTCCATCCCCCTGGCTCAGAGCATGGCCACAGCTGTTTAACATATCTATGAAACCAGTTAAAGGTTATAGATATGTTAAATGACCATTCTGGAGGTTATCTGCAAAACTGTTGCTATGCAAAACAACTCAATGGCCCTGCTCCATTTGTCCCTTCCCCCAACTCATGCCTGAGGTGGAAGGGGTGAGGACATCTTATATGTCTTTCTAATATGTCCTGGACACCCTGAGTTCTGGGCCCCATTCCAACTCCCTTTTTGGGGCCCCCCTCCTGGCTGCACCCTGTTACAGTACCCTCTGTCAGGAAAAGAAATAGTTTGTAGCTTAGCTGGGAAGATTCCCATCTATATTCTGACTTCTTCCAGTCATTCATGTTCAGTTAGCTAGGCTCCTGCTCTTAATCCAAAACTGTATCCTCATGGTGATTTGGGGATCTTTCCGCATCCTTTTAAACCATATGGCCAAGACCCCACGCTGCCAGTACATGGTCAAGAGGCTTCTCCTTCCCCAGCTACCTGGTCAAGAGGGCAATGGCTACCCTATACCTGGGTTTAAATCCTTGTGTGGATCTTCCTCCACAACCCCATCTCTGGCTCCTCCCTCCCAAGAGTCTGGTTTCTTCTGCCTTTTTTGGCTGCCATTGTTAGTCTAGGGCCATGTACGTACGGCTCCATGATGTAGGAACAGCTTCCAAGCTGCTCCTGTGGTGCAGCAAGTCTCTCCAGCTGCATCCAATCATGGGTTAGAGTGACACCATCTCCCTAGCTTCCAGCACATGCCACAGCTTTTAGCATTACTAAAGCACTGGCCAAGTTCTTTAGATATGCAAAGTAACTCTCAATGGCCCTGCTCTGCTTCCCCCATCCACCATCTCCAAGTAATTTCTGTGAGGATTTTCTCCATTTCAGGGGACCTCTAGCTCAGCACTCCATTACACCATCACCCTTTTTAGACAAACACAAATAATTCAATCTCTCTCATTTGTTAAATAAAGAGTAATTATTTCAGACCCTTCTTGAAATGGCCAGGTTCCATTTCTAAAACATCAAAACCAGGCTATCTTTAGCAGTGTGCTATGGCCCTGCCCCTTGAAGTACTCATTCAACATAGTATTGTCTGAACATAGGAAAATAAAATGGCAGCTAGAAGTGTTTCAGTAGATAATACAAGTCTGAAACAATTAACCAGTCATTTAAGTTGACAATGTTTTTTGGATAAGTGGATTATTCAAGAATTTTTAGGTGGACTTGGGTTTAGGGTCAGTGTACCTATAGGATGCCAGGTACAAAGATCACCACTATGTTAGTAGCAGTCATACATGCTATTTTGAATTAAAAATATATATATGTGTTTTTCAGTCCCGCAGCTCTTGCGAGGGAATAGGATTTTTGGAAGTGATATCTTTTAGGCAATCACTGTATCACTTAGTGTGCCAAAGTAATCATTGAATAAAATGTTCCTCTGCCATCAGGTTTGTTATATGTGGAGGAGTTTCTATACCCTTGCTGAAATGAACTGTAAAAGAACAATTCATACCTTTTATCAATATTATCATCTGAATGATAATGGGAACATATGTTATAAGCTTTAGCTCATGAAAATAGTGATTTTTAGACATTATTAAGGGATTACATAAAGTTCATGTATTTCAGGTGAACCGAAGAATTAAAGTGATTTTAGAAGTATTGCTTCTTTTTTGTTTAAGAAGCATTTTAAAACAAAATACTGATGTATTTCAAAGATTATCATATTTAGTCTAATTTCTACTGACTTTTTAGTTCCGTGCACATTTTCAGAGGCACAGAAATTGCACATAACATTATCTCCACGGAAAAAAAGAAGCTTCTTTTTTTCCCCTAGTGGTTCCCAAGTTTAAAATAATTCAACAGTAAACTCCATAGTACAAGCCAGACATCAGTAGCCACATTATTGGCTAAACCAAAGTTTACACTTGGCAATTCTTGCTTCAGAGTTTTTAAGGAGGTAGAAGAGGATTTGATAAGAATATTTTAACCCCAGACTGCATTTTACTCAACCACATAGCCTAAAGTTTACCAAAAGCCTTTTTAACCTTAAGCATTTAATTACTTTAGTTAAGCTACAGCAGCTATAAAATATAAAATGAGAAAAATTAAGAAGCTATTAACTTAGGTGGTGGGCCATTGCAACATAAGAAGAGAGTTTATCCATCTCTAGTGAACTTATTCTCTGCAAGCACATTGTGAGACTAATTTTATGCTATCATCCTCTCTTTGGCTGCCCTTCCCACCTCTGACCATAGGTCTCAATCTCTTTCCATGGATCCATATCTTCTGTTCTGCCTTTGAAGCTTGGTGTTTCTAAAGCTTCTCTTCTTGGTGAAATTATGAATCTACTTATGGATCATGAAAGGCTCAATGCAGTTCAGTGATTTATCAAAGGCCTTTTACTACTGAATAGCTGGTCAACTCTCATTGTTTTTTTTCTCCCTACTACATCGCACAAACATTTACATTTTTAATTTAAGGTATCTATAGGGCCTGTTTATGCTCCATTTCCTCAGGTGTAAACTGAAATAACAAATGAGTTATTACATCTAAAGCATCAGAACAGTTTTGATACATATTAATCACTCCTGAATAAACTGTCATTAAGTGCTACTAATAACATTTTCCATTAAGAATATGGAAAGACCAAAATCACTAGATATGTTCTCTCAATGTCATTCAACATGATGTTTTATCCAAAAAATCAGATGGATGTCTTCAATAAGAACTTCTAGTAACAATTGAAAGAACTGACCATTAAAGAGGAGTAGAAAGAAGAGCCATTTATAGCTCATGTGCTCACTTGTAAAATGACTTTAATTTTATAAAATAGTTAAAAAGTTTTAGGTGTCAAGAATTCTATACAAGTGAATCAAACAAGGTTTAAGTGTCTACTAGTTTCTAAGGATTATATCTCTCAGTCAGGATTCCTGATCTAGAGACTATGGATGGCCCCAATGGAATGGAACATGAAGGCATTGTCCATCAAGAGTAACTATAATGAGACTATTGACAGTTTTGATGCCATGAACCACTTGGAGTCCCTCCTTCATGGCATCTACATTGATGGTTTTGAGAAGCCCTCTGCTATCCAGCAGTGAGCCATTTTTTTCTTGTATCAACTATTATGATGCAATCTCTCCAGCTGAGTTGGGGACCAGAAAAATGGTGACTTTTGACATCTCAGTTCTGTAACAGAGTGAATTGGATCTACTCAGACCTTGGTCCTGGAACCCACTAGAGAATTGGCACAGCAGATACAGAAGGTAGTCATGGCTTTAAGGGATTACGTGGCTGTCTCCTGACATGCCTGCTTTTGAGTTACCTATGTGCACACTGAGGTGCAGAACCTGCAGATGGAAGATTCCCATATCACCATGGGCACCCCATAGTGTATGTATGATATTCTTAGACATAGATACCTGTCTCCCAAATACAACAAGATATTGTACTGGTTGAAGCTGATGAAATGTTAAGCCATGGATTCAAAGACCAGATCTATGACATACTCCAAAAGCTCAACAGCAACATTCAGGTGGTTTTGCAGTCTTCTGCAGTGCCTTCTGATGTGCTTGATGTGACCAAGAAGTTTGTGAGGGACCCCATTCAGACTCCTGTCAAGAAGGAAGAGTTGATCTGGAGAGTATATGCCAATTCCATATCAATATGGAATGAGAGGAGTGGAAGTTAAACACATTGTGTGACTTCTATGAAATCTTCACCATCACCCTCATAGTCATCTTCATCAACATTCAAAGAAAGGTTGATTGGCTCAGTAAGAAGAGGCATGCCTGAGATGTCACTGTCCCTGCCATGCATGGAGATGTGGACCCAAAAGAACAAGATGTAATCATGAAGAAGTTCTGCTCTGGCTGTAGCAGAGTATTGATTACCACTGACTTGCTGACCAGAGGCATTGGTATAGAGTAGGTTTTTTAGTCATTAACTATAGAGTAGGTTTTTTTTTTTTAGTTCTGAAGACTATATCCACAAAACCAGTAGGGAAGATATTTTGGCTGTAAGGGTGTGGCTATAAATATGGTGACAGAAGAAGACAAGATGACTCTTTCAGACATCAATACCTAAATCTACAACATCTCCTTTGAGGAAATGCCCCTCAATATCGCTGACCTTATCTGAGAGGGGCTGATCTGCCACCTCACCCCAGTGAAGGTTCAACCCTTGGGAGGCTAACTAGAAGCAGGAGTGGGGAGAGAATGGAGCCAAGAGATGACATGTTGTCATTTTTTTATTTTCCTCTAAATAAATGTCATTTCTTGAGGCAAAGAAGGAACTGTGAACATTTTAGATACCCTTTTCTTGGATAAGCTCTTGACCCAGTTGCCATCTCTTCTGCCCAAAATACTTATCTATTTCCCTAACCTAGTCATCCTCCAAACTCCAGAGGCTCTTCCCATTCCAGCCAAATTCCTCTGAAAATGATTCAGGAGGGCTATAATGTCACTCAATTTCATTTACTGGACCAAATCTAGAGTGAAAATTACAGAGTTAGGTGGTCCCCAAGTGGAGGGAGCAGAGGAGAAACAATAATAGCCACTTTTACATTGTTTCGTGTAGTATTTATTGATTCAGGAAAGAAACACAAAATTTCAAAACCAAATGACTTCAAAACTGCCAAAAGAAAAAAAGAAGCTATGGCTATGAGAAAAAATAATAATTAAAACCATAAAAGCAAAGAAGGACTGGGTAGGAGTGGAAGAAATAAACAAGTACAAATAAGAGAGATGAACAGTCAGGATTCAATTGTAGCTAATCTTGGGAACTACCTAGAGACTTAACATTATTATTCAGAGAACATTTGGAATTAACATCATTCTTATTGTTGAAATTCTCTCTAGAGTTGTTTGCATACAATTTTATATTGATGCTTTAAAACACTATTTTATCTTTGCTTGTATTAGATTGCAGAACAGCTGAATTACAGGTGTTCTGGCATTTCCATTCAGTTAAATTGGCATTTTCTTTTTGGTGCCTCAGTCCTAAGGGATACTCCAATGGTTCACTGGGACTTTTGATATTTGACTTACAAGGTGATGTTAGCCATACATTGAGATATTTTTGCTTTGCTTAATTCAGTGTGGTGCTGTGAAACCCAGCCAGTAGTGTTCCCATGTATCCAAATACCAAGTAGCAAAAGGAAATGTGTCCTCTGCCATCGGTGGCCTTTTAGAGGTATACCATATTGGCTTTTAAAATATAAAAAAGTCCACCCAACTCAAGGAATTTGGTTCATCTTTTCCCCACTGCTGATGAGTTCAAGGATTCAGAAAGTTCAGAAAAACAAAAAGAAGTCACATCTCCTGTTACTTCTTCCCATGAGAACCTCTCTGAAAAATAAACAAAAACCTGTATGACTCTATGATACAATGTACAACCAAGATTCTGCCATTGGATATAACCTACAAACCATTACAACTGTTTCATGTTGTGCATGGAAAGATCTATTATCAGTCTGTGTTGAAGTCTTATTGAAATCTGCTATATCTTATTTATAAGAAAAAAAAAAGAAAAGATAAATAAGAATCTGCCTGAGATCCAGTTGGACAGAGATGCTTCCTCTCTGACCCCTGCTTTCAGGGACACAGGCAAGCTCAGCCAGCTCCAGAATCACACAGATCTGTCATCAATGCCCATGATTTTCCAATCTTCGCTGTCCTCTGTGCCATCAAAAGCTTAAAAAACTCATGGATACTGGATACCCAAGATGGAAGAGTAGTAAGTGGAAGCGACACTAACCTTTTTCCAGGACCATTCTGGAATTACAACTAACTGATAGAGAAATTATCCTGAATAACCAACTGAAGGCTAGCTGGAGAGAAGCATTATAACTATGGACAGATGGAAGAAGCCACATCACCACAGTGAGATTGGTAGGGAGTGTGGAGGAAGTATGAGGGGGCTGGCTGGGATCCCATGGACAGCAGATGAAGTTCTAGAGGTATGTTTCAGCATCTGGGGGGGCTCCCCTTGAGAAGTATGGGATCTGACCCCAAAGCTGGGCTTCCCAGCCTATAGCACTAGAGCCAGGAAAGGAACCCAAGTAACATCCAGCTGTGCCAGTGAGAGACAGCTGGAGACTCAGAGAGTCTATTAAAAGGCCAATACACAAAATTTCATTTGCAGTCACTTACCTTGGGCTCAGCAGAAAGGGTAGAGTGGACTAGAAACACATGAGGAGAGTCTGGGGTTAGTCGCTCTAGGGAGAGAACTGAAGAACAGCTGCCAGGATCCTTGTGCTCAGTTATTCTTCATACTGTAGAACCCATCTTTCTCAGGCAGAGCACTACTCCCCGAATGGCATCAGCCTGAAGGAAAGCAGAGGAATTATTCTGTCCCACCCTATGGAGCTTAAACTGGGCTACTGAGTACAGCTTGAGGGTACACCAGTGATTAGTTTAACAAACTATGGCAGACCTCTGGGATCTCTGAGACTTTAGCTGATCCTCCCCTGGGCCTGGTGCTGACAAAACCCAGCCTTGATGCTCAGCCTGGCTCTTTCTGCACACAAATAAGTCTAACAGAGAGAGCTACATGGTGTGCATCACTGATAGTTCCAAACAGGTTGTCCAGGGACAGTCACAACCATAGTCTGACAAAGTCCTGCACAAGAATCTTTGCAATCTACCTAATACATAGAAACAAACACAAAGAAGCAACCAAAATGGGAAGACAAAGAAACACCTCAAATGAAAGAATAAGAGAATTCTCCAGAAAAAGAACTAGATGAAATAGAGGCAAGTAATTTATCAGATAGAAAGTTTAGAATAATGATTATAAGGATACTCAACAGCATGAAAAAGACATAGAAACCATGAAAAAGGACCAGTAAGAAATAAAGGATAAAACATCTGAAATATATATAGTATATTGGAAGGAAGAAACAGTAGGCTAGATGAAGCAGAGGATTGAACCAGTGATTTGGAAGACAAGGTAGAAAATAAAACCCAGGCAGAGAAGCAAAACTAAAAAAAAGGATTTTAAAAAATGAGGAGAGTTTAAGAAACATTTTGTACAACATGAAGCATAACAACATCCATATCATGGGAGTACCAGAAGGAGAAGAGAGCAAGGAAAGGATCAAGAACCTATTAGGAAAATAATGACTGAAAACTTCCCTAATCAAGTGAAGGAAAAAGACACACAAGTCCAAAAATCTCAGAGAGTCCCAAACAAGTTGAATCTAAAGAGGCCTACACCAAGATACATAATTAAAATGGCAAGATTAAAGACAAGGGGATAATCCTAAAAGCTGCAAGAGAGAGAATTCTAAAAGCTTCTCTTGTAACTACTTGCTTTTCTCTTGCAAGTAGTTACATAGACGGGAGTACCAACTAGACTGCCATATGATTTCTCAATAGAAAAATTTCAGGCCAGAAAGGAGTGGTGTAAAATATTCAAAGTGATGAAAAGCAAGGACTTACAACAAAGGCTACTTTACCCAGAAAGGCTATCATTTAAAATTGAAGGAGAAATTAGGAGCTTCCCAGACAAGAAATAGCTAAAGGAGTTTGTTAACAGCAAACCAGTACTGCAATAAATGTTATAGGACTTGCTTTAAGAAGAAAAAGAGAAAAAAAAAAAAAAACAGAGGAAAATAGTCTAACAATAAAATGGCACTAAATATGTATCTATCAATAATCACCTTATATGTAAATAAATTTCTTAAATGCTTCAACCAAAAGATATAGGATAACTGAATATGCTGCTACAAAGAGACCCAACTCACATTGAAAGACACACAGGGACTAAAAGTAAAGGGATGGAAAAAGACTTTTCATGCAAAGGGAATGGGGAAACAAACCTGGGGTAGAAGTACTAATATCTGAAAAAAGTCTTAAAAACCAAGGCAATAGTAAAAGACAAAGAAGGACACTGCATAATGATAAATGTAACAATTCAATAATAGGATATGACTCTAGATATAATATTTATGCATCCAGTAAAGGATAAACTAAATATGTGAAGCAAATCTTGATGGACATAAAGGGAGAGAATGACAGAAATACTGTCATAGTAGAGAATTTTAACACCCCATTAATGTCATTGGATATATCTTCCAGACAGAAAATCAACAAGGAGACAATAGCCTTTAACAACACATTAGGTCAAATGAATTTAATTAATATCTTCAGAGCATTTCATCTCAAAGCAAGAGAATATATATACTTTTCAAGTATACTTGATATACTTGATATATATACTTTTCAAGCACATGGAATGTTTTCTAGGATAGGCCACATGTTATGACACAAAACAAGTGTCAATAAATTTAAGAAGATTTAAATCATATGAAGCATCTTTTCTGACCACAATGCTATGAAACTACAAATCAATCACAGGAAGAACAATGAAAAACATGTAAAGACATGGAAGCTAAAAATGCGTTATTAAAAATGAATGGCTCAACAATGAGATCAAGGGAGAAATCAAAAAATAACTTGAAACAAATGAAAACGAGGACACACCAACCCCAAATACGTTGGACACTGGGAAGTAATCCTAAGATGGAAATTCATGGCATTAAAGGCCATCTCAAAATTTAAGAAAAAGCTCAAATAAACAATCTAACTTTACACTTAAAGGTACTTGAAAAAGAACAATGAACAAGGCACAAAGTGAATAGAAGGAAGAAAATAATAAAGATCAGAGCAGAAATAAATGAAATGGAGTCTTTAAAAAAGACTAAAAAAAAAAATAATGAATCCAAGAGCTGGTTCTTTGAAAAAAATAAACAAGGTGGACAAACCTTTAACCAGACTCATCAAGAAAAAAAGAGAGAGGACCCCCAAAATAAAATCAGAAATAAGAGAGGAGAAATAACATCTGAAACCAAAGAAATACAAAGGATCATAAGAAAACATTGTGAATAACCATATGCCAACAAACTGGACAACCTCAATAAAATGGAAAAATTCCTAAAAACACACAATTTTCCAAAATTAAATTGGGAAGAACCAGAAAATATGAATAAACACCTTATACCTAGTGAAATTGAAGCAATAAAACAAACAAATAAACAAAAACAAAATATAACTCCTAATAAACAAAAGCTCTGGACCAGACAGCTTTACAGGTGAATTTCACCAAACATTCCCAGAAGAACCAACAACTCTCCTCAAACTATTTCAATAAATTCAGGAGGAGAGAAGCCTCCCAAAATTGTTTTGTGAGGCCAGCATTATTCTAGTTCCAAAATCAGATAAAGATACTACAAAGAAATAAAATGATAAGCCAACATCCCTGATGAACATAGATGCTAAAATCCTCAACAAAATATTAGCAAACCAAATACAGCAATATATCAAAAACAGCATACACCATGATAAAGTGGTATTTATTCCAGGAATTCAAGGTTGGTACAACATTTGCAAATCAATAAATGTGACTCAACACATAAGCAAAATGAAGGATAAAAACCACATGATCATATCAATAGATGCAAAAAAAAATTGATAAAATCTAGCACCCATTTGTGATAAAAGCTCTCAGCTAAGTGGAAATAGAAGGAACATACTGAAACAAAAGAAAGACCGTATATGACAAACTCACTGCCAGCATCATACTCAATGGGCAAAAACTATAAGCATTCTTCTTAAGATCAGGAATAAGCCAGGGATGTCTGCTTTCACCTCTCTTATCCAATGTAGTACTGGGTGTCCTAGCCATAGCAATCAGACAAGAAGAAGTAATAAAAGGTACCCAAATTGGAAAGGAAAAAGTAAAACTGTCTTTATTTGCATATGAGAGGATACTGTACATAGAGAACCCCAAAGATTCCATCAAGAAACTATTGTAACTGATAAATGAATTCAGCAAAGTAGCAGGATACAAAATTAATATCCAGAAATCAGTTGCATTTTTATATGCCAATAATGAACTAACAGGGAAATTAAGAAAACAAACCCATTCACAATTGCTTCAAAAAGAATAACATACCTAGGAATAAACCTAATCAAGGATGTAAAAACTTGTACTTCAAAAATTATAAGACACTAAAGAAGGAGCTTGAAGAAGATACAAATAAATATAAGCATAAATCAAGTTCATGGATATGAAGAATTAACATGATTAAAATATCCATACTACTCAAAGCAATCTATAGATTCAACACAATTCCTCTCAAAATTATAATGATATATTTCACAAAACTAGAACAAGTATTTCAAAAAGTTATATGGAACCACAGAAAACCCCACATAGGAACAGCAATCCTGAGAAAGAAGAACAAAGTTGAAGGAATCATGCTACCTAATATCAAACTATACTATAAGGCAATAGTATTAAAACAGCCTGATACTGGCATAAAAACAGACCCATAGATCAATGGAATGAAATAGAGAGCCCAGAAATAAACTTATGCCTTTAGAGTCGATTAATATTCAACAGAGGAATAAAGCACATACAATGGGCTAAGGATAGTTTATCCAACAAATGTTGTTGGGAAAATTGGACAGATACATGCAGAAAAATGAAACCAGTCCACCTTCTTACACTACACACAAGAATAAATTCAAAATAGATCAAAGACTTAAATGTTAGAACAAAAACCATAAAAGTCATAGAAGAAAACATAGGCACCAAAATCTTGAACATTGCTCATAGCAGTATTTTATCAGTTGTATCCACAGTCAATGGAGACAAGAGGAAAAATAAACAAATAGGACTACATCAAACTAAAAAGGTTTTACACAGCAAAGGAAAACATCAACAAAGTAAACAGACAATCCACAGCATGGAAGAACATATTCAGTGATACATCTGATAAGGGGTTGATATCCAAAATTTATAAAGAACTTACAAATCTAAACCCCAAAAATACAAATAACCCAATTAAAAAATGGGCAAAGGAAGTAAATAGATACTTCTCCAAAGAGGACAAACAGATGGCCAATAGACATATGAAAAGATGTCGGACATCACTAATCATCAAAGAAATGCAAATTAAAACCAGAATGAGATATTATCTCACATCTGTCAGAGTGATTATCATTAAGAAATCAACAAACAAGTGCTGGAGATGATGAGAAGAAGGGGAACACTTCTGCATTGTTGGTGGGAATGCAGATTAGTAGAGCCACTGTTGAAAGCAGTGTGGAGATACCTCAAAAAACTGAAAATGGATTTGCCATTTGACCTGGTGATTCCACTTCTGGGAACATATCTAAAGGAACCCCAAGCACTAATTTGAGAGAACATAAGCATCCTAGGGTCATTGAAGCATTATTTACAATCACCAAGATATGAAAGCAGTCCAAGTGTCCATCAGTAGACTAGTAGATAAAACAGTTATGGGACAATTGCACAATGGAATACTACTGGGACATAAAAAAGAAAATTTTACCCCTTGTGACAATATAAATGAACCTGGATAATATGCAAAGTGAAATAATCCAGTCAGAGAAAGACAAATTCCATCTGGTTTCACTCATGTGAAATGTAATGAACAAATTGAACTAAGGAGCAAAATAGAGACAGACTCATATATAGAGAGCTGAATGACACCTAAGAGTTGGGGCAGTTTTAGAGGGTGGAATGATTTAGCAGAAAGGAAAAAGGACTCATGGACATTGACAACAGTGTGGTGATTGTAGGGAGAGAGAGATATAAGGGGACTAAGTGGTAATCGAAAAAATACAATACAAAATTAAAAAATAATTAAAATCCATTTCAGCACAAAGCACAGTTAGAGCATTAAGCTCAGAGAAGTTACTCAATTACAAAATTATCTTTTTAAAAATTATATGTTTAAAATATATATTATCTCTATGAATGAAAAATACATCAAAGCAAAGATTAATACTCAAATTCCATTAAATATCAGTGTAATTAACCAGCATTCTATGTACTAGTCCATTTTTGCCTGCTACCACAGATTCTAGTGAGGAAGACACACATTAAATAAATAAACAGAAAAATAAATACTTATTTAGGATACTGTTAAGTATTCTAATATGTCAGAGAATGATGCTACTACAAGAAAGAATAAGACAGTTTACTTCTCTGAGCATATGGTTTAGCTGAGTCCTGAAAGATGAAAAAGTCAAACCATTTGGAATACAAAGGAAAGAGAAAGGACAAAGAATAAGCTGTGCAGAGGCCTTGTGGTTAGAAAAAGCTGAGCAGGAAACTGAAAGGAACCCACTATGCCTAGATGGTAATAATGAAGAAGAGAGGGAGAGTGTCAATAGGTTGGCAAGGCTCTAGCATGTAGGACCTTGAGAATACTGTGACTACAATGGTTCAAAACAGAGGGTTTAAACTACTTCAATGCCAGTTTTAGAGATTTTTCTAAGTACTCTTTGGTGAATAAATTGCTCCAAAGTCAAAAGGTAGGAATAGAAACCCATTCATTCGGAGGCTAATCTGGTTATTTACAAGGAAAATAATAATGTCAGAATAGAGTAGTGTTTGTTGAGATACCGATAAGTGTACATATTTAATATGCATTTGGAGAAAAAAAATGAGGGATGTATACTGATGAATTGAGGGATGATGGATGCAAGGCTATGAGACATCTCAGGAATGCTTTCTGGGTTTTCTGGACTGAGCTCCTATGCTTCTGGTCTGAGTGCCTGGGTAGAGGATGACACCCTGTCCTGAGTCAGGGAGGACATTACTTATACTTGAATACCTTGATTGTATTTCATCCTTTCTCTCTCATCCCTCCTTCACCCTTTACCCACCACATTTTTCTAAATCCTATCTATCTTTTCAGTTGTGTTATATTCAATAAACTTACACTGAACAATAATAAAAATCATAAGTTTAAATTTTTGAGTCCTACTAAACACAATATATACCCAACTAATTTAATCCTTACAACAAAACTCTATGAGATAGATCCAACTTTACACATAAAAAATGTGGAGGCACAGAGAGCTCAAGAAAATGCCTAAGGTCATACTGCTACATGACGATTGCTAGGGTGAACAAACCCTTGCTTTTGCAGTCTAATGCAGGTGCTAGAATTACAGACAAATACAATAGACAGTGCTGTGACAAAGTGCTTATAACCATATCAATGTTGTCCTATGGAATCCCAGTAGGAGTACCTGATCAATCCTAGACAGCAATAGTCAAAAGAAAGGCTTCCTGGAAGAGATTACATCTGAGCTGGACATTGAAGGGTAGGTGAAAGTTATGCAGGTGAAGTTAACAGGAGTGGAGAAGGTCTTTCCAGGCAAAGCAAGGTAGAAGCAAGAGACCTCTGGGGTGGGGTTGGAGGAGAATCAAGTAGTGAGTCAGTAAAAGAACAAAACTGATAAATATGCTGGAGAGGTAGAATAGAGAAATAGATCGGAGAGAAGTCTGACATTTGGGGTTGGGGCATGGTTTAATTAGCATTTTAAGTAACTCTCACTGGTGATGACGTATAGAGGAAAAGGTGGGGTAAGAGCAGGCAGTCTAGAACTCCAACTAAAAAGCTTTCAGTATTTTTGTTCTATTGGGGCAAAAGTGAGGATTTTACGTAAAGCAATGATGTTAGGAATAAAGAAAATAAAAGGAATTTGAAAATTACACAAGAAAGCACATATAAAGTACATATTACAATGTTTACATAAAAAATATTGTCATTTTGGTTGCTACTTAAAAAGCCACAGTAGAACTTAGTGGTTTAGTACAACAAAGATTTATGATTTATGTTAATTCTGTGTATTTGGTGGGCTCTAATTGATTTTGACTGGGGTCACTCAACTGAGTGCATTTAACTTGTAAGCTCTCGTTTTTAAGCACATCACCTACCAACCTGGTGTGATCTGCCTCTTTCTAGGTTTCTGTTGGCCCTCCTTGCATGGCGGCCACTTTGCAAACCAAGTTTCAAAAAGTACATGTTGTCTCCAACACTTAAAGTTTTTTTTAACACTTTTTCCTAGTTTTAATATAAAGATATTTTTCAGACAAATTTTGTGCCATGGAAATGTTATACAAAGCTGGAGAGTGCTACAATTTGACTTTTTCATCACTTGAATTCAAGTTACATTTGTCCTGTGAATAAGCCTGGAAAGCTGTGCGGCGTAAGGGATAGCAATGGTCTGGGTTTGGGTATTTTAGGGGCTTTTTTTTTTTACTTTACTTTTATATATTTATTTTTTAAGTATATGTATCTTTTTTGAAAAAAGTCATATTTATTTTTAAAATGTGATGACTTCTGTCTTATGTGAGCACAGAAATAACTTGAGGGTAATTCTGATCTTTTTATCTTTTGGGCCATCAGTTTGTGCACGACCAGCTCCTTCGACAGGGTGGTCCTCAGTGTGAGCCGTCAGGATGGTTAGTTTCTGGTGACTTACATACAAAATGACTGGCTTACTGAAAAACTTAGAAAATACCTGGAAAAATTATGAGAAATGCCATTTATACTGTCATTGCAGAGATTCATAGGCTTTTGGGGGTTTTGTATGTTTTAAGGTTGACTTCAAATTCCTAGATCCACAAGAATATTAAGTGTTGCTCTTAAGTATAGAGCTGAGATGCATGCGAGTGGCTCAGGAGGCTTACTCAGTGCCTGTGTAAACCTATGTAAGCTTGGTGTTTAAAATGTAATTCAAAATGTTTGTAAACCAGGTTATATTCTCACATGATGACTTTCTCACCAGTATATTTGTGTAATGTTCATGTGTTAGTGGATTTGGTTTGTGTTGCTAAGGTGGAAAAATGTGTTACTGGGAGGTAATTACAGTAAAGTTATTTAATTATTGATTTTTCCAGCATAGCAGCATTGACATTTTAGCAGATATAATGAAGGAAAAGATATGCATTAACAAAATGGAATAAAAAATGCACATTTTAAAGGGACACATGATTCATTTAAAAAGATATGCAGTAATTATCAAGAAAGGATGACTACTTTCTTCATAAATGGCATTAACTATGCAAATTAATTGACAGAATTATAATATATAAGGATATAATAGGGGTATTCAGAACCCTAGCATTGGCTAAGGCATACATAAGAATTTCATCTTTACCCATGTCCTTTTTGGAATTCATCTCTTCATTACACTTTATCAAAAGCACACTCTTTTTTAAAGTGTTTATACTGGCTTGTGCTTTTCTTTATTTAGGAAAACAGAATTTTACTTTGCATATTTGTCTAATAGCTATAAATAAATGCAGCTACATTTCCCCTTGGAATAAATAGCTGCATTTTAGACTGAAAGAAGATCAGCTCAGGATGACCACAGATTTCCCAGCCCTGCTGAGTTCTCGCTTTTTATTTCTGGTTTATCTGCCTTTCTGATTTCTAGCCACAGTGAAAGAGCATCTGACTACATGGTAATGAGCTCTTAAAAAACAAAAGAAGTGCTTACACATCCAAAGGAGTGTTTGCCTCTACACAATAGCCTTGGTAAAAGCAAGTTTTGAACTATTTTTTGGACTGCCTTCATAATCAGTGTTATGAAATCCACAAAAAAACAATACATCTTTTAATCAGAAGCACATGATTTTTGACATTAAATCATATGACGAAGTTGGTCAACCACCATATCAGGCAAGCTTTATTTGAAATAACACTCATCCTCTTTTGTATTACAGCATGAACCCAAAGGAGAAAAATATGTCGCAATTTAGATAATTCAAAAGAATGTAATACAGATTGTAAAGAGAGTTTCCAAAATGAGGTTTCAGAATATCCTTGACTGAAAGACTATTTAGCAGTTAAGAAAAAGTTGGATATAGAATATTTTTTTTAAAGTTGCAGAGTGGGAAAAAAAGAGATGGCAAAATTAAAATAATGGATTAGAAATTGAAACAATTTTAAGTTGATTAATAACTTTATTATTTTGGAAACAAAGAATAAAGAAAGAAAACACAAATACACAAAATATAAAATTGTTACAGAACAACAGAAAGGTCCGTTATGTCCACCGCCTTATGGAAAGATGTCTCTCAAAGCCAGAGATTTGTGAAAAGGAAAGGAAATGTTTATTTAATGCTATACAGAGTTAAAGTAGCAACCTAGCATCTCCATTAAAATATCAAAGTCCTTTAGGGTACCCACAGACAACCACAGTGTTTCCTATCTCCCTCTGCCCTAATTCAGGGTACCGTAATCAGTGATTCAGGAAGAGAAGCAGAAGTCCGGTATCCAGGCTCCTGATGCCATTCAACTGTGTTGTCATCCAGGCAGGATCTCTAATTAATCCAAAGCCATGTGGCACCTTCTCATGGCCTACTGGCAAGAGTCCTTTCCACCATCTTCCAGGCAAAATCTCCCCTGCTCCCTGGCCATGCAGCCAAAGGGAGCACCCCAAAGCTGCGTGGTCCCTCCTCTACCAAAGCTGTGAGGAAGGGGTCCCCACTCTGGCAAAACCTCGTGGTTCTCTCTCTTCACCAAAGCTGCGGGGGTCTGCACTCTGGTGAAACCACGTGGAATCTCTCCCTCTGGCAAAGCTGTGAGAGGGTCTCCACTTGGGCAAAGCTGAGTGGCAATTCTCTAGTGAAACCCCATGGATCTCTCTCCAATGGCTGCCACACCTGGGTTTAAATCCCCACACCAATCCTCCTCTGCAGCCCCATTTCCGACTCCTCCTACAATCGTTTACACCTGCCAGCATTTCTGTATATTTCCAAGGTTATTGGGATGCCATCATGAGTCTGGGCAGGTGTGTCCCCATTTTCTGGAGCCAATCTTCTCCAAGCTCCCACACAGGTGCTGTAACTTAGGACTCCTCCCCCAGTCACATCTTGGGGGGAGTCCTTTCCATCCCCCTGGCTCAGAGCATGGCCACAGCTGTTTAACATATCTATGAAACCAGTTAAAGGTTATAGATATGTTAAATGACCATTCTGGAGGTTATCTGCAAAACTGTTGCTATGCAAAACAACTCAATGGCCCTGCTCCATTTGTCCCTGCCCCCAACTCATGCCTGAGTTGGAAGGGGTGAGGACATCTTATTATGTCTTTCTAATATGTCCTGGACACCCTGAGTTCTGGGCCCCATTCCAACTCCCTTTTTGGGGCCCCCCTCCTGGCTGCACCCTGTTACAAAATCACATAAAGGAAATGTTATATAGAAATTCTCTATAAAATGCATTCAAATTTTTCAGATTTTTATGAACCTTAAAGTTAACCAGTGTGACCTCAGAGAAGAGATGAAACTCAAGTTGACAAATAATTATGAAAATTATTAAAAAAGCAATAGGAAAAAGAAATTCCAATATGCAAATAATTTTCAAAGAGGAATTTTAAACCTTCAAAAAAGAGTTAATTTACAAATTACTCAAACTTTTCCACATAAAGAATGCAAGCTTCCAAATTTTTTTTGTGCGAAGACATTATATTTAAAAAGCAGTCTGATAGAGATGACAAAATACAATATTCTTTCTTAATACACTCTTATTAATGTTAGGGAAAATACTAAATGTTAGCAAATGTAATAGTCGTACATTAAAGGAATATTATATCATTTACCAGGATTATATATTTCTCAAATAATTAGCCAGCATTAAGTTTAAAGGTCAAACATTGAAAGTTTTATTTTAATATGAAGAATAAGATAGTAATGACAGCTATCCCCACTGTTAATATTAATTCAAACAATAATAGCATGTGCAGCTGAACTGTGATATAAAAATTAGAGGTGCAAACATTGGTAAGAATGAGGCAAAAAGTCTTTGAATTGCTGTTTAATAATTGTATTCCTAGTAAATTCAATAGAATCACCTGAAAATTTATTTAAAAGTTAATATATAAAAGTAACTAGGAATAAAATCATCAGCTTTGCTTTCTCATCTTTTCTTTTTGGTTATTTTATACCTGGAACATAGATTATTTGAAATTTTTGCATTAGTTTTCTAAAGTATTATTTTCTCATTAATTGTATTTACTTTATATTTGTTATTGCCCCATTATTCCTTGTTATGAAAGGTTTTATTTATTAATTTTTAAAGAGAGGGGAAGGGAGAGAGAAAAAGAGGGAGAGAACATTGATGTGAGAGAGAAATATTGATAGGCTCCCTCTCATAAGTGCCATATAGCAGATGAACTCATAACTCAGGCATGTGCTTTGACCTGGAATCTAACTGGTGACCTTTTGCTTTGCATTACAACACCCAACCGAGCTACACCAGTCAGGGCCCCATTATTACTTTTAATATTGTGTATTATGTTTTCCCTTTGCCAGTTTTGTGCTTTATTTTGCTTTTATTTAAAAATTTTAGGCTGACTAATAAATTCTACCACTGCTTTATTTCTATTTTTTTTAAATCTTTCTATTTTTTTGATGTCAATAGACATGTTCTGTTGTTCTTTTAAATTCTTCACTGGGACTTCAATGTTCTCTCCACTGACCCAACCATTTCTGGACATTCACATTTGGAAATTTTTTAGAATTAACATTCTTGTTTTGGAATATTTTAAATGGCTCATAAACTGGTTTATCAAGTAAAGCCATGTTAATCTGCATCAAAAAATCATGTGCCAGCAGGAAGTAAAAGGGTATTTTCTCATGTGGGCAATCCCAAAAGAATAATATGTTTAAGACATGTTCTGGAGTTCCCACCAAGATGGAGGTGTAGGTAGAAACCCTTTGCTTCCTCACACAACCAAAAAGAGGATAACAACCAATTTAAAATCAATAAACATCCAAAATCGCCAGAAAAACAAACTGCGTGGAACAACGACAACCAAGGAATTAAAGAAAAAATCAACCAGAACAAACAGACCAGTAAAATGGACCAAGCCTGCCAACTCAAAAAAAAAACCTCTGAGGGGTGGGGCTGACTGCTGAGCTTGTTGGAACTGAGCAGGAGGGACTGATTTAAGGGGAAAACTGAGGCTCAGAGCTGACTGTGGGCTACAGTTGGGGTTGCCAGGGTGGGAGATAATTCCAGTCTGACAGGAGAGTGTTGGAAAGTGCGCTAGAGACAAGCAGGTGAGCTGCATTGTTCCCTCTCTGGCCCCTCCCACACAGGCAGCTCAGCAAAGAGGGTTGCCCTTCTCAAGTATATACCTAAGGCCCTGCCCCCTTATAACCTATCAGCTGCACCAAGACAAAAAATATGACCCAAATGAAAGAACACAGCAAAACCTCAGAAAGAGAACTAAGCAATGAGGAGCTTGCCAACCTATCTGATGGAGAATTTAAAGCCCTGGTAATCAAAATGCTCACAGAACTGATTGAGTTTGGTCAAAAAATGAAAGAACAAATAAAAGATACCCAAAATAAAGCAAAATATTCAGGGAACCAACAGTGACAAGAAGGAAACCATGATTCAAAGCAACAATTTGGAACAAAAGGAAGAAATAAACATCCAACTGGATCAGAATGAAGAAACAAGAATCTGAAAATAATGAAGAGAGGCTGATGATTCTCTGGGACAACCTGAAATGTTCCAATATCCAAATTATAGGGGTACCAGAAGGAGAAGAACAGCAGCAAGAAATTGAAAACTTATTTGAACAAATAATGAAGGAAAATTTCCCTAATCTGGTGAAGGAAATAGACTTCCAGGAAGTCCAGGAAGCCCAGAGAGTCCCAAAGAAGTTGGACCCCAAGAGGAACACACCAAGGCACATCATCATTAATTTATCCAAGATTATAGACAAAGAGAAAATCCTAAAAGCAGCAAGAGATAAGGACAGTTACCTACAAAAGAGTTCCCATAAGTCTATCAGCTGATTTCTCAAAAGAAACCTTAAGGCAAGAAGGAGCTGGAAAGAAGTATTTGAAGTCATGAAAGGCAAGGACCTACATCCAAGATTACTCTATCCACCAAAGTTTTCATTTATAATAGAAGGGCAGGTAAAGTGCAAATAAGATTAAGTTAAAGGAGTTCATCACCAAGCCCTTATAATATGAAACATTAAAGGGACTTATCTAAGAAAAAGAAGATAAAAAATATGAACAATAAAATGACAACAAACTCACAACTATCAACAAATGAACCTAAAGGAAAATAAAAACAATGAAAACAAAAACTAAGCAAACAACCAGAACAGGAACAGAATCAGAGAAATGGAAATTACACAGAGGGAGTTCAGTGAAGAGGGGGAAGGGAGGAATAGTGGGGGAAATGTACAGGGAAGAAGAAGCATAATTAGTAGGCAGAAAATATATGGGGAGAGACAAGAAATGGTATAGGAAACAGGACTCAAAGAACTTATATGTACAACCCATGGACATGAACTAAGTGGGGGGGATGCTCGAGGGTTGGGGGGCAGGGTGGAAGGAGGATAATGGGGAAAAATGGGGAAAACTGTAATAGCATAATCAACAAAAATACTTTTAGAAATCTCACAATCTGGAACAATAAAAAAAAAGAGATGGTCTCAATAAATCTGTTGTGCGTCTTTTTTTTTTTTTCTTAGTAGTTAACAGTCAGATGTGTAAGCACTGTTTTTTGCATTAGAAAATGAAATGGGAGGAGGAAACCATTTAAAATTGCAACCAAAAAGTAAAATACCTAGTATTAAAGTTAACCAGAAATGTGAAGGAACTATACGAAGAAAACTTGGATTTCTAATGTTACATGAAAAAAGACTTCAGTAAAATTAGAGATGATTGCATTGTTTTATAGGAAACTGCTATATTGTGCACTGACAAAGCTCCATTTATTAACTATAAATTCAGTGTTAACATTTCATGTAAATTTATTTTTGTACTTAACAAAATGACACAAAGTCTAGTATGAAAAATGTTATGACACTACCCAGAAAGAAGAATAAATGAGGTAGAAGTAGTCCTATCCAGTATAAAAACTGCTAACAGAGCCCTCCTAACTAAAATAGCTTAAAAATAGAGAACCAATTGGTTATCAGACAATGTCCTCAAATTCTCCAGATCAGAGCACAATGACATACAAATCATTGGGAACAGAGAACATCACTAAGTGATGTTGGATCAAGACACTAGTATGTGAAAAAGGAAAAATAATTATAATTTCATTTATTTACCAAAGTAACTTATGGAAATTAAAAACTAAACTATGATGGTTAGAAGAAAATCATGGGTGAATTTATTTGGGATTTTGAAATTCATGGAATGTCTTTCAGGAAGATGACAACACAGAGTGTGAACAAGAAATATTAACAAATCTGTAAAGTTATGATCAACTAAAAAAATCTGAAGTAATAAGAAATATAATAGAAACAGATGACAAGTCAAGATGAGTTTTCTTAATGTACAAAAGTTTATACAAATCAGCAAGGACAAAATAGGCTTAACCCAAAAGACAATTGAGAGTCACTGAAAAAGAAACATACAGAGCAATAAAAACATAAAATGACAACCCTCATTCTCATATTAAAGAAATGAAAACAAACAATAATGGATGCCATATTTAATCAATAAAATTGATCACAGATATAATAAGTTTGATAATACCCAATGTCAGTGAAGATTTAGAAAAACAGGCAATGCTAGTAAACCATTGCTTAAAGTGTAAATTGGTGCAACCTCATTTTCAGACAATTAGGCCATGATTATTGAAACGTAAAACATACATTTCCTTATTATCCTGAATCTCTTTCACTAAAAGTGTATTCAAGGATATACTTATGCTTGTATTCCAAGATGCACCAACAAGAATGTTCATGGTAAAACTAACAAGCCACAAATAGCAGGAATGATCACACCAAGGACATGGTTGAACTATTTAAGGTATTCCATTGGCCTATTCCAGTGAAAGCCTGTATAGTCTTCTGAAATGTGAAATAGACCTTTCAGCACAGACATGGAAAGACCTGCAAGATAAATGGTGTAGTTTAAAAAAAATTAAAGCAACAATCACACAGTTTATGTAATATAGCTCCTTCTGTATAAAGAAAAACTGTATATATGTGTGTGTGTGCGCACATGTGTTAACAATATAAATGAAAGACATAAGGAGTTTAACTCTGCCTTTGTGTAGAATAATTCTTCCAAATTTTATCATGCATCAGAATCACCTGGAGGGTTTGTTAAAAACCATATCATGGAACCTTCAGGAATCTGATTCAGTGGATATGCAGTGGGGCCTACTAATGTGCATTTCTAACAATTTCCTGGGCCATGCTGATGCTGCTGGTCCAGAAACCACACTATGAGGACCACTGATATGGAGGAATGGGGCTTCTCAGTTTGATATCTCCCTGTTCATTTGATTCTTTTTTTTTTTTTTTTTATTGTGTATGGCTCAGAGTAGTGAAGTTCTGGAACATTTTAATTTTCTTTTATAAACTTACTCAGCTTAAAAACAGTAGTAAAAGTTTCTTAAACCACCAAATTAAATCAAATACACTGCCTTTTAGCTAAATTGAAATATTTTGGTTATTAATTTGCTTAGAAATGGACTTATTGGAATGTTAAATCTTTCCCACCTTTAAACAAATCCTAGATATTTCCTTGTGTCTCAAATTGAACTCAGAAGTTAAATTGGCTTTGAAGTATGCCAAGAAACAAAAATATTTTAAGACAACGGGGATTTGCATCCTTTCAAAATACCAAATTTAATGCCAAATTTATATATAAAACAATAAGAACAAAAGAACCATTGTTATGCTCTATAAAGTAAAATTGACAAATACATAGCATGCAACCATTTAAGGGCAGATATATAGGGCACCGTTTAAGATGACAGACTTGCTAACATGCTCCTAAAGCAGTCCCACGGTGTTGGCTTTTGCTTTGTTACACATATTTCTGTTAATGCATCCTTATTATCACATTGCCTCTTCTGTTTCAGAATTTTATAAACCTTTAGGACAATAACAACAACAGAAAGAATGGATTGTTCAATACGATCACAGTTTCCTCTAACTTTTAATAGGCCATATTTCTATAATATTTTCTTCTTATTATTGTTGGGTCATTTTTAGTTTTTTCACTTATTCGGTATCCAGTATCCCTTAGAAGCATTGTATAACATATGGGAACACATACAAAATAACTAAAAATTTGAATCCCTATCTTGTCAATACCCAGGTCTTCTGTTGGGGCAGCAAACCTAAGCAATCAGGCATTGCACTAGACTGTGTTGGCAACAAAGCAAGCCATGGTTGGGGTACCACGGGAATATATTCTTTTGTTTTGTTTTCTATACCAAGGCCACTTTTTTTCTTTCCCCTAAAGATCAATCCGGTGGTTCATTAGCTATTCTGGATGATCTCAGCTTCCCCTCAGCATGTTCCTGTTTTCTCAGCCCCACACTCCAGGGGTTTGATAGAACAAGGTTAATACTTGGAATCACAGTCAGGAGCAAATTGATTGCGAGTAGAGGATGTAAAGCTTATCAGTCACCCTCTCCTGTGGCCTCAAGTTAAGCAAGAAGTTTGCATCAAAATGGACCTTTAAAATTCTGTTTTTTAACTGACATCTCTCTGTGAGAACACTATTTCTCTCAAACCATATACCACTAATACCTGAATAGCCATGATCAGATAGACTGATACGCCACTGAAAAGAGCTGAACCCTGGCTATTTTGTATGACTGTAAAATGCCTTCTATTTTCCTATCCCTGCCCAAACTAGTCCTCTGTTATTTAATTTAAAAGGCAAGCAGTGAATATCTCCTGTCTGCTGGGTATGCACTAAGAAACATTTGCATACTGCCAAAGTCCAGAAGTCGACATTAATATAGATTTTGATGTGAATAGTGCCCCAGGAAGATGTGCAACCTGCCTAGCCAGGGGTGTGTATTAGCCTAGGCCAGCATTTTGGAGGGGGGTGTATTATGATGAGTTATAAGAATTTATCTGTTCTCTGTTAGAGCTCATAATTGGGGGAAAGACTAGTGGGGAAGAGTCACAGCCGCAGCTTACTATGACTCATAGCCGATGGTGCACTTACATTGCTATACTGATTTGAATAAAGGAGTCCAGGATCAGCAAGGAGGGTGTAATGAGTTGTGCTTGGGATGGGGCAGGAGAATCAAGACAGGCTCTGTAGGGATAACATTTGATCTGGGCATTCCAGAATGAGTCACACTTTGATGAGAGGGGTGTGGGAGGATGGAGCATGATGTAGTGGGGAACAAGAATGCCACTGTTGCTCACATTTGTTTGGGGTAATTCTAACTAAGAATAATTGAAATACTTTTTCTTGAAAGTTGAACCATGGCTTCTCTCTCAGTGAAAGACCACTCTTCACTAAATTGTTTAATCTGTGCTCTCGATTTATTAAGATATGTATGGCTTGCCTTGAGAGTCTGAGTAATAACTGGCATTGTATAGAGGAATACATTTGCATGACATTATTAGAATGTCAAGTTGTCTTTCAAAAGTGGACATAAATAAAAAGCCCACCAGTGCCTGGGCTATCTGTGAGTGCTGACTGTGGTGGCATTCACTCTACTGTATGTCAACATTTCAATCACCCCAAAAGGCCTCCTGTCCACAAAAGGCTGGACAGTCCTTACCTCTCACTCATAATACCACATTAGCATTTCAATTCTCATCCTCTGTGGTCATAAGAGGCTGGGAGGTCTATGGAGAGACAATTTTCAACCTATAGACACAAAAGGGGTGATTTGAGCCCTCTGAAGGACACCATCTCAGTGGAGGAATGTCTGTCAAAATACTTCATATTGCAACCCCCAAACTCCAGAGACTGAAAAGGGGTCAATTTGGGAAAGCAGAAATGGGTGTAGGTATTCATGGAAGAAAGCTGTAATAAAGAATGTAAAGAAATAGTATACACACACACTCTGCCTTATCCAAGCAATTTTCTAGTGATGTTGATTATATGAAGCCCTTGTTAACACTCAGGGAATATTTTCTCTCTGATCTTTGTAATTGTCATTCCTGCTGAGATACAAGACAGATGGGCACACTTTGAGGAATAGACCAATATTCATGGAGTTATTCAATTTTAGAAATTTTGGACTTTTTCACCATTAAACATTTTTTATCATCTTTTCCTCTTGATTTATACATTTGCTGCAAGATTGTTCCTTCCAAAAATTTTGAATGTACGATAACAATAGATGTTGTTTGAGTATGCAATTAAATAAAGAAGTCACTTAATGTTAGCAGTGATTGGGAAAGAAGGCTCTGAAATCACATTCCATGAACTGATATGAATGGTATACCAATTGGAAAAGTCACCTTTTAATTTATGTTAGTATCCTCTTCTGAAATAAAGAAAATGGGGATCATGACAAAAATAAATGTATGAGGTCATATAAGCAGAGTGCCAGGCATTTGGCAAGTGGCCCGTAATGCTATAAAATATCCCTTGCCTAAAATTCCTTTGGTATCTGATGCAGCCTAATTTGACTTCTAAATAGCATAAAAGGATTATGGTTAATAAAGAGAACTAATATAATTCCAGCACAAACAAGTATACTTGACCTTTCATATAGCTTATAGTGCTCTTCGAGGCCAAATTTGTATTTGGAGAATTTTTTTTCAAAAATAACATAGATTTGTATGCCTATTAAATGAGTTAGGAATAAGTTTGGCTGCAACTAACAGTGGCTTAAATACTTGTTGGTATATTTTCTCATGTACCAGGATAGGAAGTTACTGTCTTTGATTCCATTGCACAGCACTGAGGATCCAGCTTCTTTGTCATTTTCTTCCAGCAGCCTTACCTTTTAGGCTTCTATCCTTAGGCTAGTTACTTACTACATGGTCATGAAGCAGCTGTAATATTCAGGCCTCCTACCAGCATCACAGATCAAAAGCAGTGAAGGGTCATCACCAGAAAATGCCATTTTAATCAGTAAAGCAGTAGTTTACCAAGAAGTACCAGTAGTGTTGTTCTCTTTTCATCTCATTGACTGGAACTGTCACATAGCAAGTGTAGCTATAAGGAAACGTAGAAAAGCAGGAAAGAGGATTGTCTTGGGTAGACTATAATAATCTGTCAGCTAAAGTTGGGGAAAATATAGCCTAAAGAACATCAGGCTTTTGTTAACATAGAGCAATTGTTCTCAAAATTCATTGTGCATCAAAATCATCTGAAGAGTTTAACAAACGAAATTTAAAACCCTCCAGAATTTCTTATTTAGCAGTTTTGGAGTAGAGGTCAAGGATTTGCATTTCTAACAAGATATTATCGTGGCCATTAATGGAAACACATTCTGTCATAGATAGACACACCCCTGCTGAAGGATTATTAAGACTCTAGAAGTCATCAGAAACCTCTGTCCTACATCAAAGCACAGAATATAGGTCTAGTAGAATATCACATGGGAACAATTCTGGGACTGACTGCATAGTTTGACCTGGCCAATTGTTGCTGCTTTCCCATGTTCCCATTACCTGTTATGTAGGTTTCAATGATGTCCCATTTCTGCAGAATATTGACCAGCTCTGCTGGAATAGAATCAAGACAAATGAACAAAGAAAGAAGCCCAGAGTGGGTATCATTCATCATTTTTATCATTGTTAAGCAAAAACCTTGAATTCATTTTTGCGTAAAGAATATACTGGAGTTTTAAAGTCCAAGGTACCACTACTCTCTTCTAAGAATTTAGCATCTTTGTGAAGATTGTACCTACCCTTTAAAAAATAAGATGAAAATCAATAGATTTACATTTTGATTGCTTAAAATTTAGATTAAGATTCTTTTCAGCTAAATGGCTAAAAAAGCACCCTACTGGAGGGATTTATTTATTTGTACCTTGAAAGATAATAGAAAAAGGGAATAGATGGATGAATGCATGCATGCATGCATGGAAAAAAGAAAGAAAGTAGATTTGGGGAAAGAAGTACCTTGTGCCCAATCATGCAAGGGTGGGACTCAACAGTTCTCCATGGAGTTGGGGAATAGATCATTATGTCTCATCATCAGTACATGTTCTATCCACATGTGAATGAAGAACCTTTGTGCTTATCTCACTTTGTTTTAAAAGCATCCTAGTATGATATTTAACACTTAACAGTCCAAGAAAAAGGTCCATTTTAATCCTCCTTAGTTCTAAGTATTGACTTGTTCTAAAAATCATGACAAACTTTCATTTGAAAAACAATTTACAGTACATTTTTTTCTATGAAATGAGAAGTGCTTTGAAAAGGGTTCCTTTCGGCACAGCAGTAAAAACTTACTTTAGAGCATATGCATTGTCAAAATGTCACTGAGGTATGTTTAAAAAGTGTTCTCTAGAGTTGAAAGATGGTTTACTGATAAGTAGCCCGTCTCCTTTCCCAAATACAGCAAAATAAATCAATACTTGTATCAGAACTAGAGGCATGCTCTTGAGAATTATCTGAGCAATTTTTCATGTCTAGAATACTTAATTTTTTAAAAAATTAGATAGTGCCTATTCTTTAAAAAAAACACTTTTTATTGACTGCTTATTGTACATAAAGTCCATAGTTAAAAATTCAGGTATAGAGAGGATATCAAAGAAGCACAACACTTGATCATTAGCTTTAGTGAATGTCATGCCTTTCTTACAACAGCATGGTACCACCAATACTACTCATTAATATTAATAGCATTAATAATGAACATTTATCAAATAATTGCCTCATTTTAATCCTTACAACAACTCTATAATGTATTACTGTCATTTTTATTTTACTAATGAAGAAACTAAGGTACAAAGATTAAGGTTCTTGGTCTTAGAGTACTTATCATAGCAAGGTAATTGAGCTGGAACTGGAACCCATATCCATTTGCCTTCAAAGTTCTTTCCAACTTAGTTTTATTTACAGAATTTGTCAAGATTAAATTATTAAATAGTAGTAAAATAACCCAAATGAATAGAGTACTTGTGTTTATTTGGTGTTCAATGTATAACTTGAAAAAATTCTGGAGGAAGTGAATTTTGATCAGACTATAAGAAACCATTTAAAAAGAGAAAATGGTGTAAGTAACACTGATAGGACATCTTTTTTATGAGAATAGAATGATCAAACTGAGTTGGAGATTAAATTTAATAGACTAGCTGGAGAAATGAATTTAGGTAAACTGTGATTGCTGGTGGTAGTTGAGGAGCTCCCTCAGGGCCGCTGCACATTGTTGCTCAGGTTGTTACTATACGACGATGACACACAGGTGAGCATATAAGGTGAGTGGGGCTCTCACCAAGCTAAGCATATAATTCTGAGACTTCACCTTCCTGGAGAAAGGTGTAGTGCTCACCTGTATTTCCTTGGCACTTATATCCCATGAATACTGATCCAGTGACTTCCAACTGCAAATACCCATGACTGTTTGACCAAGGGACTTCTCTCACTACTGCAGCTCCTTCAGCCCATGTAGGAGGAAGGCACGAAGAGCTAAGGACTTAATACTGCCCTGTGCAGAGAATTCAGCCAAATTACTTCATGGTATTGCTAGCTCAGCATCAACTCTGTGTAGCCAAGTGGTCTACAGGAAACTTGAACTGCCACAAGCACATCCTGCAAGCACATGTACTAGATGACAGCCTACAATGTCACAGAAAATGTGAACTCCTTATGTGACTCCCCTAGCAGTCCTTGTGAGCAGCAGTCTACCTCCACTCCCAGGGAGTTCTTCTTGTGTGCTCCACAAATAAGATTCTGTGAAGCTTACCACAACCCTGCTCTTTTTGGTTTGAATGGATCAATTTGACCTTAGCCCAGGAACCCTACTGCACTTCATCCACAGACCCTAATGCAGGAATGTGCCTCTGGTGCTAACACCTGTCTCTCTGTCTGCACCCTGCCTAGACCTTCCCTTTTGGCCCCTCAACGCTTGTCATGTACTTCCTCCAGGACATGAGGGTTATAAACTTCTGTATTTCAATTCACTCATAGTCTTTTGTTGAACCAGGGTTCATAATCCAACATTCCAAGGTTCTTCTTAACAGATGCTGATTTAATAAAGTCACAATGTTCAAAGATCAATGGTGTTTATTCATATATAGCCCAGCTCCCTCAACCACAGGTGGGATAACTCCATGGAATTTTTTTATACTGTCTTCAAGAGCTTCCCAATATCACTGAATTCTAGTTGCCAACAGTGGTTTCCTGCTCTAGAGTACATTCTTATTGACTCCCTTCCCTACTTCACTTTCTAATTTTCCTACTGCTGCTTCTGAAGTTCACTGCCTAAATTAACTATTCAAACTTCAATCTGTGTCTCTGGGGTTTGTTTCTGGAGGGGCCCAATTTAACATGGATTGAGACTGATCCCCACAAAAGCACAGTATGTGTTAGCTGCAGCCGGAAGGATCTGAGAAGCCAATACTTACAGAATAGGCAATGATAGAGAATAGCTGTAGGCTATTAAACAAGGGATGACTATGCTGTTTAAAGAAAATGATCATAGTTTTTGTGTACGGTATGCTTTGCACTAAGAGAAGAGTAGTAACTAGGAGAGATCCCAGAGAGTCAAGTTTTACCATCATAATGGTTATCTAGCAAGGCAGGCAAAGAACTTTTGGGTTAATGAGGAGGAAATGAAAATGAGGAATTTATCTAAGACAGTGAAGGAGAATCAGTAGGGATTGATACTGACTGAGTTGGTAATGGAGAAGTGAGGAATACGGAGAAAGCAAAAATAATCCTCTTAGAGAGCTGGATATATAGCCATATACAGTTTTGTTCTATGACTAATTTTGTAGCTTTTGCTTACCCTGAAGAAACCTTAGTTCATCAGAATGGGACCAATTTCTCCAAAAGAATTGGCCTTGTGAAGCCTTTGGAGATATAGTTGGTGTTTCAATATTTTTTTATGAACTCTTCTCTAGCCCTTCAATACACATAAAATTTCTTATTATTCTTTACACTGAAATCCTCAAGGATTTTTTTCTCTTTATAAATAAGAAGACAGATTTTTCTTAACAATGCCTTCTAAAGAGTTATAAGAGCTACATTTTTGATATGTCAAAGCCATGACCTGATTAACAATTGGTGGCCCTCTGGCAACATTGCTACCGGTGTCAATATTTACAGCCATTCAGTGAAGACACTGAAATGCTCCCTGCTAGACAGCAGATGGGAACTACCTTTTCAGGAGTTTTCACTTTGCACAGCTTTTCAAACCATTTAATTTCTTCCAAGTGTCTGGATGCTAACAAAATGTTCTTTACACAGGACTTCCCTGGCTATCCAGCTTCCTAGAATTTGTGTTTGTTTATTATATGTCTTTGATGATTAATTTATATATTTATTGCTAAGAGGAAAACATAGTGATCTTAAATGTTGATGAAATGTGAGGAAGTATTGTACAACTGGACTTTATATTCTTTTTCAAATAATAGAGCTCTCTGAGCTGTAAATGAAACTTTTCACAGACAAGTATTAGAGTCTTTAACTATTTTTATTTTACTCTTAAGCTTATTGATTAAATACCTAGGGTGAAGGAAAGGGCATGCAATCCTAAAATGATGTAATTTTTGCACCATTTGAAAGCTGCTAAGGATAATATAGCATTATTTGAATGCACAAGGTGATAGAAAAATTTGATGAACTTAATTCTTCCATTGCAGATAGGAATTTTTAAAAAAGAAAGAAAAAAGATACCTAGAAAATTTACCAAAGAAAATATAAAAGCAAAAAAAAAAAAGAAACCCCAACATATTCCTAGGGTGACAAGTTTGAGCTGTTCCTCTCCACTGTAGCAATGAGCAAAAGATGTATTTACCCACTGATCCCAAATAAATGACTGATCTGCAACAAGAGGAGATCATGACATTTGTTTGGTCTTTTTTTTTTTTAAAAAAGGGGGTGTACCAATGTTCTGTCCATATAGATCTATGCACATATTTTTCAGAATATATGTGATTGAATGAAAAACTGTTTATTTTAATTGGATTTATTCATATTTTCTTTTCCACTAAGAAATAGTTTGTTATAGTGACTCACACCAATAACCAGCCTCCAGACAAAACTAGGGTCCTAGGAATCATAGATAGAAAAATTAGGAGAAATGAAACATTGTGTCCTATCAAACATAGGTACCATCTAAAAAATGTCTGGTTCAATTCAGTCAAATTATTACTAAATCATTCCAGTAAGTATCCATTTCAGTTACTAAAGCAGTAGAAAAAGCTAGATGAACTTAATTTGAGAATCTTAATGAATAGAGCAGGGCTTTGTTTAGGCCATGATTTGATGACTGACAAAAGAGTAAGGCTATGGATCATTATATGGATTATCCTGTGAGATTAGAAGAACTGTCTTCTGAATTAATTGTGGGTTACCTGCTTCCTACTTACACACACACACACAAAGAGAGGCACACCCGTACCTCTCCAATGTAGAATCTATATAAAATGAAGATACCAAGCTACACTTTCCAATACAGTAACAACTAGTCAGCCCCATGTGTCTGTTGCACACTGGGTATGTGGTGAGTACTAACTGAAGTGCGTTGTAAAACATACAGCAAATTCTACACACAATACCAAGAAAAGGATGTAAATTAGCTCGTTAGTAAGATTTTTATATTGGTTATAGGTTCAAATGGTAATACTTAGGTATATCGACTTAAAATGTAAAATTTTACATTCCTTTTTTCTTTTTAAATTGCATACATCAAATATACTTTTATTACATATATTACTAAAAATATTTCTGTTGGAGAGCTCTCAATATAAGAAAATTTAGTGTATGGACTGCTTTTTCTCTCCTTCTCTACTTCAGAGAATAAAGAAAGTGAGCTTTTTTGTTATAATTCATATTGTCATCCTTTTAATTTACATAATAACAGTATAACTATGAATTTGATGGAAAATGATCCTAATAAACCCGTCTAATTAATGAGTCCAACTACTTAGAAATGTTATTTCATAAATTAAATGGTTCTAAAATATTTTGGATTCTACATACATTCACAAAAGTATTAGAAATCTGTTTTCTCATAAACTATGGGAATTCAGTGTATTTTGAGTTAATGTGTATTTTATTTACAAAAGCATTATATTATTATTATTTGTATCAGTCTTTTTATTAAATTTTGTTTCATTAATAAAACCACATTTTTAAAGAATTGCAATTAACATTTGACTGAGTCTCCAAATGTCTGATATAAATGATATATATTGAAAAATATAGAATCTACACTTAAAGTACATATGCTAATTTATCAAGAGCATCTTTGTAACTTTTGTTAGTGTATAATAGAAAATTGATTTTTATGCATTAGGAGGCTTGTATTTCAATATCCCTAAGTTAAATCATTAGCTTGGGTAATGAAATTAGCTGGTGAGAACAGATCCATTTGGCCCTACAGAGAAGACAGGAAGGGATAAGGCATGTTGAGATTATCATTATTGCCAACTTCCTCTAGAAGTTGCCATTTCCCATAAGGTGGGAGCTTTTTAAAGAGTACTACAGGGTGGGGCAAAAGTAGGTTTACAGTTGTGAGTATGCAAAATGTGGAGCTTATTCTTATATTATTAAATTATTGTATTATTTTCCATATGAACAACTATAAAGCCACTTTTGCTCCACCGTGTACATGAGCCTTTATCCTAAACTATGGAGATATAAAGACATGATGTACATGTCCTCTACTTCCAAGAAATATAATATAGAGGAGAGATATAGGTCATTAAGCTCCAATATTCTATCCAAATTATTCTGCCCCCTTTTCTATGGAGTAGCCACATTGATTTTTTTTTAAAAATTACTTATAAATTTGAGAGCACGAGAGGAACATCAACCTTTTGTTGTTGTTCCACTTATTTGTGTATTCATTGGTTGGTTCTTGTATATGCTCTGACCAGGGATTGAACTAGCAACCTTGGCATACCAGTATGAAGCTCTAACCAATTGAACTACTGAGCCAGGGTCACAATATTTTGTTTTGTTTTGTTTTTAATTTGTCATTTTCTTTATTTCTCCTACTGACACTACAAAAAAATCTGAGACTGAATTTCCCGTGCACTTAGAAAACAAAAACCTTCCTGACACCCACAACACTGGCATGCCCTCACCTCCTCCAACTTCACTTCCTATGTATTTTCCTTGTCCTTCATGGTCAACTCGGTAGCTGGTTACTGCCTCAGATTTTCATCTTTGTCAATGCTTGAAACTCTTCCTTAAAACTTATGAATAATGGAAAATAGAGGGAGGGTCACTCCTGAGTTGCCTTCTCTAGTCACTGAAGCAGCTCTCCTACACTCTTGAGAGTAACTTTGTGTCTCAGTTTC
Organism: Anoura caudifer; assembly: GCA_004027475.1. Taxonomy (NCBI): domain Eukaryota; kingdom Metazoa; phylum Chordata; class Mammalia; order Chiroptera; family Phyllostomidae; genus Anoura; species Anoura caudifer. Next base: position 107,633 of record PVKU01001247.1, on the reverse strand, counting down.
GCTACTTAATTTTCTTTATAGTGCTAACAACTATCTAAAATTATCTTTTATTTTAATTTATTTAGTTGTCTATTGTCTACTTTTTCTTACTAGAATTGAAAACAAAAGCTTTAGTTCTTCTCAGAATTTTACCCAGGCACATAAAAAGCTCTCAATAATTGAATTCTGCTGTCTGTCTGTCTGGTTGGCTGGATGAATGGAATATGAAAGAATTTGATGTTGTCAAGGGAGAAGAAATTCAGGGTGCTAGGGTAGGGAATAGAGGTGGCACTGAGTCCAGATGAAGAGGATAAGGAAAAATTGCCTGGAGGACATAACACCTTCCCTGGCAAAGGAAGTTATGAGCAGGAGTTGTCCAAGTAATCAGCAAAGGGCTTTATCTTCTGGGCACATGAACAAGGTCCCAGTGACCAGAAAGAGGCTTCCGTTATCAGAGAACTACAGAAATTCACTCAAGTGCAGCAAGAAGTGGGGTGATATTGAAGTGTGAGGACAGGTAAGCAGAGGTTAGAGATGCAGAAGTCCACCAATTTGTAAGAAGTGACTGTAGAAGAAGCCTGATTTAAATGCTATTATAAACCCAACTTTCTGGAATTCAGCAAAGTGAGGCTTGCTTGTACATCAATCTGCTTACTCTACCTCACTGTTTAAGCTCCACATGAGCCTCTAAGCTTAACGTCAGAGGCTATTTCCCACCTTCTGAGCTTTCCTCTGCAATCTAACACAGTGCCTTGTACAAAGCTAAACTCCCAGCAAATGCCTGTTGAGTTAAACTCAGTCTTTTCACATATTATTCTGTAGTCCATTGTATGAACTGATATTTGAGACTATTTAGGTTATTCTGAGACAACACACAAAGTGCAAGAGTAACTCATGTTCTAGTGAGCCTCCATAATAGTTACTTTGAATTAATATGTAGGATGGACACACACAATAAACTACATGTTCCAAAGCCTTTCACTGTGGAAAAATACCCCTGGACAATAGAGAAGGCCAAGAAGAGACTTTCTAGAGATGTGGATAGTACAAAAGAGGAAGTTAATAAATTTGTGGCATACTGGATTTTTTAAATGAGTCAAGGACCTTACCTGAAAAGGCTGCATCCATGTGGGAATCATGAGATAGCTGCCCATTTTCCAGAGAATCTCCTTCATTAGATGCAGTTTCAGCAAGTTATTCAATGATGTCTGAATGACACTCTAAATAGAAACAAAGTCTTGGTGATCAGAATTCTGGCATTGAGCTAAGCAAAGCTGTTGGCTTTGTTTTTGTCTCTTCAGTGTCAGAAGGACAAATGGTGCCTTTGTTTGTACATTGTTCCATAAATCATCTCTTAAGAGTTGCATTGTTTACAACAGGCTGAAACAAAGAGCCTTGGAATTTGATTCTGATTATTATGTCAGAGGAGTATGAATAAAATAGAGAAATTATATATGTATTAATAATGGTGATGCTTGATATACTCAGTTGGAATGTGAACTAATAGGCTCAGATTCCCCAGAAGTATCTCAAAATCATCTTCTTAGCTTTCATATGGTTAGGGTCTTTTCACTTTGTTGCAGAAAGTTATATTTTTCAATGTATTTTATTAATTTTCTATATCTTTATTCTTGTGTGGAAACATTCACTTAATCATTAAGCACATACCTAGAGAAGCACAAACTAAAGCAAATTTACAGGAACCCTTCTTAACTCATAGCTTAACAAATCAAAACCATTAAACATTTATAAAACTTTGGTGTAAATACTACCTCACCTGACAACCTGTTTCTTATGAGATTTACTACTTCTTAATCAAACTGGTCTGAAATGATGAATGCTCACAAAAGCAAAACAAGAACACCCTGTAGAGTCACATTAAACCTACATTTCCTGGGAGAAACTCTTGACCTAGGCGGGCATGAACTAATGAAAGGTTTGTTCCTTGTCGGAAGCCAATTAAATAGAATTGAATATGTCATTCAACTACAAATATCAAAACATCTTGAGCTTCCAGTATGTTTCAAAAATGCCAATGTGATATGTGTGCACAGTGGGAAAAAATTAAATAGCTAAGGTAGTTCATATCATTTACAGCAGCTTGGTTTACATACTATTGCTTTTCTTAACAAGTTTTTGTGTTTTCATACTCAGGTTGTTTGTGGAAATAAATAATGTGATATTGCCAAGTAGGTGTGAAAGAATTCTCTCAAGGAAAAAAAATAACAGCTAAGAAAGAGAGACAAGTTAATCTGCCCTGATACCCCTAATGAAGTTAGATAAAAGGACACAACTGGAAAAAGAAAAAAGGGAAAAATTACACCACTGCCTGTGCTCTGTTCACATTCATGAACCTTAACATTTTACTGTACTCCAACCAGTTTCCAGCTGCCACTATCTGCAATTTTGCACCTGATAGTTTATTTCCACAATAGTGAACATCTTCTCTACCACTAGAAGGACTTCTAGGAACATTGCTGTCATCCAGTGATTCTCCACAGTATTCCTTTCCTCTTTGGTGCCGCAAATGTGACATATATTTTATACCACTTCTTAGGAGTCCCAACTGCTTTAAGTTCCAGTGTTCTATTGTGATAGTTGGCTTGATAACTCACCCTTTATTGAGTGCCTTCCCTCCTCTGTGGGATCACTTCCCAAATACGGCATTTGAACTCATACCCTAGTTTTTGGCTCTGCTCCTGGTGGAAACTAAAATATTTAAAAAAACTGCTATTTCTGCTCACAGAAGTTTGCCTTTGCAGTCCAATAATCAGAATTTTAGCAGCTTCTATACTTAAGAACTATCACCAATTTTTTATGATGTTGCATTTACCAGGGTCATGCATCTTCTCTGCTTTGCCCAATACCCATCAAATGTAAGTGTATCACAAATATTTTCTGAATGTATACCAACTACATAAATGGAAAGCTTGTGCCTTATCACTGTTCTTACACACAGTCTATGCTTAGTAAATGTTTTTTTCTCCTTTTTTATTTTTTGGATGAAGTGTGAAGATTATGACTTGGCAGTAGAAAGGTCTTTATCCAAGTTTTCACTATGTCCGGAACAATAGCAGAACATGTTGTGCTTAAAGCCATCTGGCAGAAATCCACCTGCTTCACAGGTACTTCAGAGGAGAAACTGATGATTTGTCCATCTCAGCATCTGGAAATAATTTGTCACAGAGTTGCAACTCATAAAAGCAGTCACTCTGGATGCCTCATTCCATTTCAAATGAGAAGGATTTGGTTTCAAGTGCTGGATATGGAAGCTGAGTATGTAGTGACTTATTTCCTAAGAAATGTGAATATGAGAGAGAGAAGATTTTATCACTCAGAGTAGAGCAAAGTGAAAGCCTGCCTGAGTTGGGTAAAATGCACATAATTAATTTTTCAGAAACCTCTCTAAAGTGTCTTAAAGCTTGGAGGATAAAGAACTCAATGGGTTTTCACTTAGTTTTAGCTTGTTTGCCCTGAGGCTAAAACTTGTGGAATATTTCTACAGAATTTTTCAATGACAAATGATAATTTTTCAATATAGTTTAAAATGAAATGGAGCTTCAGGCCTATATGCAACAGCTGATATTCATATGATGTTATAAGATGCCTCCTTTCATCTAATCTCATCCTCCTCTGAGTAGCAAAAGAATGAGAGAATAGTCAAAAAATAGGCAACATTTCTACTTGAGTTATGTCTTCATTATCACAATAAAATGAAAAATTTTGACAGTTGCCTGGATCTTTAAAAGCCTTGAAATTTTGCTACCCAAGATATCTAGAAAATTGAGGGATAGATTTACTGAAAAAGATAATTGCCTCAAGTATCTGTTTCATGTTGAAGTTTTAAAAGTCTGACTTTTAGACTTTTAGTCAAAATGCGCTATGTCTCTTCTTCCCTCAGTTAGCCTATTGTCACTCATAAGTAGAATGGGGTGGTAGAAGTTTACAGGGTTTCTTTTTTTCCACCACACTAATTACTAGATTTCAAAGTTTTAAATCTAAAGACTATGTAAATAATTGATTAATCAGAACCTGAATACCTGAAGAATTATGACTATGCCAAGCTAACATTTCATCATGATTTATAGGAAAGACTATGTATGTATAAATATTAGAACAAAAAAGGCCCTATTTGACCACTAATACTTTGCTCATAGTCCTAACTGAAGTAATATAGGAAGAGTTCATGGCAAGAATATCAGTGGAATGATGTATTTCAAATTATCTGGTAGATAATTCAACTTCTTGTTCCACTTAGCAGATAACGTTGCTGTTTTTTAAGTGGTATGTGTTCCAGACAGGACCTGAAATGGCTTTTATATGCCAGGTCAGATTCGTTGAACCACTAGAATGTGCTGAAAACAGACTATGACAACTGAATTCTTCTGGCAAGTGTGAAACCACACTTAACCACAAATGGCACAGGCTTTAAACTGTCATTTATTTCTAATTTTTACAAGAAATTTTGTAGTTTAATAATCTACAAGCTATAGAAATACACCCATTGCAGCCACTAAGCTAAACAGACTAGATACAAATTGACATAAATAATGATAGACCTTATATCCTATCAAGAAGGCTTTAATAATCCCAGCACCTTCTTCCTTCTGCTTCTCTGATATTTGATAGGAACACTTAGGTGTGATATTCTGATAGCATTCTCTATTCTCTGAGCAGTTCAATCTCAGGCAGTAGGACTTCCATTAGCTCTAGTTTGAGCTAGGTATTAGCATAATAAGTCCAGAAGTGAAGGAAGTGTATGGCAGGGCTTCTATTTATACTGTGCTTATGACCCTGATGAAAAGAGAGGACTTTAATGTGTACGAGACCAAGAGAATTGTGTGAAAATAGACAGAAGCGTTTAACAACTTGTATGGCATATTTTAATAGAGGGCATTTAAAAAATATTTGCCATTCATTTATTTAGATAACTTTTCTAAGAATTTTATTTCTATGTTTAATATGGATCAAAACTATCTGGATTTCATTTCAAATTTGTTGATTTTTCTTAAAAATAAATAAAACTCCAATAGTTATAAATTGATAAATTCTGACAGTGGGCTTTTGTCTAATGGCTTAAATGAGGTGCCATGTTTCATGCTAATGGATGTTCAATTCCAGCTTTTCCACTTACAGGAAAACAATACCCATCACCTTATCTTCTGGAGTTCATTGAAATCAGAGACTGAGAGCCTTTGTAAATTCCCAAGGTTTTTTACATATTTTAGGCTCAATGAACATTTTTTTATAGGTCGGTGTTTGATTTGGTATTGCAAACTAAAGCCACAAAGTCAGCTAGAGAGGGAGGATTTCAAGTATTGAGTCCTCTTTTAATTAAAGCAAATATAAACTTCTAATTAAAAAGTTGTGTTCTAACCAATTTATAAAGCTCATTACTCAGCAGGAAGAATGAAAAAGTTAAGCCAGGTATATTTGGATTATTCTACTGTCCCTGTGATAAAGCATTCTTACCATTTATTGAAAAATTATTACAATTTTCCTTGCAATCAATTATCCTACTTGAATGTGCCCACCACAGTCTTGTTTTTACTCAGAGCAGATTTTGCTGTGTCATGCTGTGAAAAGTGGCACTCTCATCTAGAACTTGTGTTATTCAGATTCCAATGGTGTCTAAGGTCTCCGTGCATCATGATGCTCAAGCTAAAAATCCATACATTCTTTTTGATTCCCCTCATTCTTCATCACAACATGTATTTGATCAAGTTTTATTCATTCGTACTCCATAATGCTTTTCAGATCTGTGTTCTCTCCACCCCCCAAGTTGCCATCTTAGGTTAGACCACCATAATATCTTTCTTGGTCACTGCCACACTCTGCTAATCTCCTTCACTATCTTCTCCACTATCATCCCTTCCATCCCATCCTATAGAATCCCAGTGAGGTTTTAAGAATTGCAGTTCTGATTGGGCTATTTCCCCTCTAATGTTCCCCATTGGTCTCAGAATAAAGTTTTAGAGGATCCTTAGTATCCGTTGGCCTAGCTATGCCTCTCTCTCTTGCATTACTTTTTATTATTTTATACTTCACATTCTAATTAATCATTAAACTATTTATTCTTCCCTGAAGAGCTATGCTTTCTTTTTCCTGAAGGCTTCTCAGATGGGGGTCTCCTCCCCACCCCTTCTTTCCTTAGCAAAGCCCTACTCATCCTTCAGAACTCTGAGTGCATGTTTCATCCCACGCTCCTGGAGCAAATGCCCTGTGCTAATGGGCTCTGCCATAGCACTGACCATACTCTAATGCATAAAAGCGACTATTAATACATTTGTTTCTCCCACTGGGAATTGAGCAACTGTGCTTCTTTTCAATTATATATTCTCAAAGCTGGCACTATGCATCTACTCAGCAAATATCTACTGGACAAATGAAGCTAAAGGTTACACAACTAGTAATTGGAGGAACAGTGATTCAAAACCCAGTTATTTGGACTACAAGTATAGTTCTATGATATCCATACCATGTTCCAATGTCTTCAGAGATGGTTGACCTTGTGCTTCATGGTTAAGCCTAAAGTTCCTCCAACAACCACCCCTTCACCATACTTTCGAATTCTGTTAGTTTAAATATTTGCAGAACAGGGGTTACGACTCCAACAAAACTCCAGCTGAATGATTTATACTAAATCTTTACCCATTCTCAATGGCCTGTTTGATATATATTTTGCTAAATGTGTTCACTGCTCTCATCCCCTCACCCCAAGTTCTGCTTTTAAGATCTCTTAGTATGGGCTGCTTTAAAAAAAAAAATTATGCCACCTTTCTTGCCATTGTCTCTATCTTTCTCTAAGGAGTCATCTGAGCTTTTCTAATGCATATTTTGTATTTCATATTCATGTTATACCAACACAGGAAAGAAATAATCCTTTAGTTTAGACTTCAAAACCCAAAATTGCCTGAATGCATTGTGCTCAGCATTGAAATGAGGACCCAAAGCTTACATTACACAAAGGAAAACTTTTCTGAGAAAATTGTCATTAAACAGAATGATTATCATCCATCTTGTGCTAAGATCATATGTTCTTGCAATTGCTGATTTGTTCTTAATAATTCAGCTAAATATAACCCAACAAAAAATTAAATGCAGTTATATATTTATAAATGTATGTTAACATCAATAATTATGAGTATATATAATTTTTGCATTAACACATAAATGTACGTATTATTCATATACATTTACTATATAGGTTTATATAAAAATTCAGTAATAATGGATTACTGAATTTTGTGTGAAAATATAGCATTCAGACAGAATACATTTTGTGTTTATTGTTAATTAGCAAAATATTACCTTAAAAGTATATATTGGCTTTTACTTTGCTTCACCTGAAGCAAGATTGGTAAGGAAGGTCTCATGATTGCACACTTTCCAAATTAGAAGCCATCTATGAGCAGGTTTGTGAGTCTACTTCCTTATCTCAACATTGAAACAATTATGTGAACAAATAGCTTCCTTCATAAAGACTGCAGTTTCAGGCCACTTGATATATCTATATTATAGAAGTAAATGCATATTGCACTGATAAGTTGCCCTTACATAAGCCAAAACAACAAGGTAGTCTGCTTATAGAATCACTGACCTTTAGACCGAGAGGTTTCCTAAGAAAACATCTAGTTCAACATATGCATTTGCTGGATGAGGAAATACAATGGTGATTGTTGTAGAGTTGGGGCTTAACAACAAGCCTTCTACCATCTTAAACAGGATTATTTGTAATTCTGGGCTTGCCCTGATTTTATATATATTCATTTTTGTAAATACATTATAACAGCATTCTATGAATTGCATACATCTTTAGTATGCAGCTTGATAGACTTTTGCAAAATAAATCTACCACATCAAGATGATATGTTTTACCGGCACTCCCAAAACCTCTCTCACTCTCCCTCCCAGTGTAGTCACCATCCTGTCCCACTCTCTGGCTTCTGTCCCCGCAGACTTGTTTTGCCTGCTTATAGAATCATATAGTATTTGTTGTTTTGTGTTTGGTTTCTTTTGCTGAGCATAATGTTTTCTTTAGTTTAGTGTTTTTCTTCCCCTCCCCCAGATTTTTCTATGCTGTTACATGTATCAATAGTTGCTTTCTTTTCATTTTTGAGAAGTACTCCATTTTATGAATATAGCATGAGTTAGTTTTTTTATTGTCCTTTTAATGTACATTTAAGATGCTGAGCAATTAAAAATAATACCTCCCACAATTTTGGTGCACATAGATTCATTATTTGTTAGATATATCAAGAATGGAATTGCTGGGTCCTACGGAATATGTACTTTTTAGTTTTAGTAGAAATTGCCTGAAACCTTTTCCAAGGTAGCTGCTCCAGTTTACACTCACACAAAGTCTGAGACTTCAATTTGTTCCACATCCTTCCCAATTGATAATATATTATTTTTAAAATTATATTTAACCATTTTGATGCAGGAGTAGAGTGGTTTTAATTTGCATTACATTGAGCATATCTTCATATGCATATTGTCCATTTGAATATCTTTTGTGAAGTATGTATTGCATTTTTAATTATTTTTAAATAATTGATATAATTTTTAAATAATTAATATAATAATCTTATATTATTAATTTAAAATAGTTCTTTATATATTCTGGACACAAATCTTTTGTTATATTGCAAATATCTTCTCTGGAGCTTGCCCATTTATTCTCTTAATGATGACTTGTGAACACATTTTTAATTTTCATGCAATGCAAATTTTCTTCTTTATAGTTACACTGTATATATATTCCCTTAAAGTATTATTTATTGATGTTCATGTCATTTAGTTGTATATATCATCCATTTAATTTTTAAAAGAATATTTTTAATTTACTCTATTCTATTATTTAAAAAGTAGTTTCTAAATATTCACTAACTCTCCTTCTTTAGACTATCTGTACCATACCCCCTACAACATTTTACAAATTCTTTGGTTGTAAGTAGTATTTATATTTAATATTTCTTATAGAATTATTGATGTTTTAAAATTTAGTCTGAAAGATAAGAAAATGTATTGGGCACTAAAAATAGATTTTTTTTAAAAAAACAGGACACCATAATGATACATTTGCATTAAATAAATCCTGTTTATTAATAAATACATTTTCAAATCCTCTTTGAAAATTCTAATTTCTAAGTTATCTTACCAAAATGAATTGTACATACTTATACATATGCATATGAAGAGTATAAAAATTGCATCATTTTACAACACTGCATCTTTCAATGTTATGTCAGGACTTGAACAGTACAGCATTTAGATGGAGTACTCGGTCTAAGGCAGAGTAATACACACGAAGCACATTGAAATTCATGATTGCTTTGTCAGTTCTAGTTAAGAAACATTGAAAAAATAAATAACCCCATTAATTATTGAAAACACCAGAATGCACTTAAAAGATCAGCAAATTAGGGATAGTAAGTTAAGTCAATTGACCAAGATGATACAAATTTAATCAAGGTCTAGCAAGGGAAATTATTTCAGCTTGAATCCTAAAGTCTGCCCTTGCATCTTTTTGTCATACACATACCTTAAAAGAGATTTAAAATGTGCTGAGTATGTTTTGCTAATAATGTATTAATACAAAATGTAATAATGTTCTCTAAGTCAAATTATGTGATACTATAACAGGGTGCAGCCAGGAGGGGGGCCCCAAAAGGGGAGTTGGAATGGGGCCCAGAACTCAGGATGTCCAGGAAATAGTAGAAAGACATATAAGATGTCCTCACCCCTTCCCCCTCAGGTGTGAATTGGGGGAAGGGACAAATGGAGCAGGGCCATTGAGTTGTTTTTCATAGCAACAGTTTTGCAGAAAACCTCCAGAATATATTTAATATATCTATAACCTTTAACTGGTTTCATAGATATGTTAAACAGCTGTGGCCATGCTTTGAGCCAGGGAGAAGGTAATGACTTCCACCCAGGATGGAACTGGAAGGCAACTCCTCCTGTTTGCGGCGCCTGCATGAGAGCTTGGAGTTGATTGGCTCCATGCCATGGGGCCACACCTGCCCAGACTCACTATGGCAGCCCAGTAAAGCTGGAAGGATACAGAAGTGTTGGCAAATGTAGCCGACTGATTGTAGGAGGAGTCAGAAATGGGGCTGCAGAGGAGGATTAGCATGGGGATTTAAACCCAGACATGGCAGCCATTGAGGAGAGAACCACATGGTTTGGGCAGAGTCAAGACCCCCACAGCCCTGTGAGGGAGAATCACCATGTGGCTTTAGCAGAGAATTGCCAGCCAGCTTTGCCTGAGTAGCAACCCACTCCCCGCAACTTAGGTGAAGGGGGAGCCACACAGCTCTGGCAGAGTAGAGACCCTCTCACAGCTTTTCCAGGGAGACTCTATACAATTTCACCAGAGTGCAGACCCTTGCAGCTTTGGTGAAGAGGGAGAGCCACAAGGTTTTGCCACAGTGGGGACCCCTTCCCCACAGCTTTGGTAGAAGAAGGACCACGTGGCTTTGGGGTACTCCCTTTGGCTGAGTGGCCTGGGAGCAAGAGAGATTTTGCCTGGAAGAAGGTGGAAAGGACTCTTGCCAGTAGGCCATGAGAAGGTGCCACATGGCTTTGGATTAATTAGAGATCCTGTCTGGACCACAACGCAGCTGAATGGTGTCAGGAGCCTGGATCCCAGACATGTGCTTCTCTTCCTGAATCATGGTACCCTGAATTAGGGCAGAGGGAGATAGGAAGCACTGTGGGCATCTGTGGGTATCCTAAAGGACTTTGATATTTTAATGAAGATGTTAGGTCACTACTTTAACTCTGTATAGCATTAAATAAACATTTCCTTTCCTTTTCACAAATCTCTGGCTTTGAGAGACATCTTTCCATAAGGTGGCAGACATAAACCTTTTGTTGTTCTGTAACAGTACGTTCTAAAATTCTGTTTGAATAACTTGATTTTCCTTTAAGTTTTTGAAGATAACTTATGGAAAAGTTATGTTCAAATATACCATGTTTGAAGTCATAATTTAAATTATATTTATTAATGAAAATTTATGAACTTCCCATCAAGATGGAGGCATAGGCAAACCTGCTTCACCTCCTTGTACCACCACAAGAATCACAACTAAACTCACAACAAAAAACACCCAGTCCTGCCAGAAATTCAAACTGTATGGAAGTCGACAACCGAGGATTTAGAAAAGCCACATTCACCCTGATGGGTAGGAGGGACGGAGATGGGGAGCACTGGTGGAGAGGATGCAGTGCTGCATTGGGAGGTGGTGGTAGCAGTAGAATGGGGAGTAGTGATAAAAATTGGGAGGGATCCTAGGGACCGAGTGATCCTAGCCCCGGTCCAGAGAGCACAGCCCAGGGTTCCAGCACCACTGGGAAGATAAAGCTTCACAACTTCTGGCTGTAAAACCTATGAGCATTGAGGGAGGTAGAATAAACTGCTGGTTTATCAAGAGAGTCTGTTAAAAGGACCTGCATGGTCCTAGAATGTACACAAAACCACCCACTCTGAGAATAATCACCAGGGCAGTAGCTAGAAGGGTACCAGTTGCATACAGGAAGTGGGTGAAGTGACTAGAAAAGGGGAAAGTGCCCGGAAGCCTCCAGATGACAGGCAGCAGTGATGTTTACTCTCTAACCCATCCCTCCACACAGTTGTCACAAAGCAGGGAAGCAGGTTGCCCTGCCCTGGCGAATAGCTAAGACTCCACCCATTACAACTTAACAGGTACACTGACACAGGGAGTGAAAGCAACTCTACCTAATACACAGAAAAAAACACAGGGAAGCTGCCAAATTGGGGAGACAATGAAATATGGCCTAAATGAAAGCACAGAACAAAACCCCAGAAAAAGAACTAAAAGAAACAGAGATACCCAACCTATCAGATGCAAAGTTCAAAACACTGGTGATAAGGATACTCAGAAACATCACTGAGTATGACAAAAATGTAAGGGAAGAAATGAAGGCTACACTAAGTGAGATAAAGAAAAATCCACAGGGAACCAACAGTGAAGAAAAGGAAGCTAGGATTCAAATCAATAATTTGGAACATAAGGAAGAAATAAACATTTAACCAGAACACAATAAAAAAAAAAACAAGAATTAAAAAAAATAGGAAAGTATAAGACTCAGGGACATCTCTAAAAGTGCCAACATCTGAATGATAGGAATGCCATAAAGACAAGAGGAAGAACAAGAAACTGAAAATTTATTTGAAAAGATATTGAATGAAAACTTCTGTAATTTGGTGAAGGAAATAGACATAGAAGTCCAAAAAGCACAGAGTCCCAAACAATTTGGACCCAAAGAGGACCACACCAAGGTACATCAGAATTAAAATGCCAAAAGCTAAATAAAGATAAAGAGATAATCTTAAAAGCAGCAAGAGAAAAGAGTTACCTACAAAGGAATTCCCATAAGACTATCGGCCGATTTCTCAAAAGAAACTTTGCAGGCTAGAAGGGAATGGCAAGAAGTCTTCAAAGTGATAAAAAGCAAGGACCTACAACCAAGATTACTTTACCAACAAAGCTGTCATTTAGAATGGAAGGGCAGATAAAGTGCTTCCCAGAGAAGGTAAAGCTAAAGGAATTCATCATCACCAAACCATTATCACATGAAATGTTAAAGGTACTTATTTAAGAAATGGAAGATCAAACTATGGACAATTAAAATGACAACAAATGCACAACTATCAACAACTGAATCTATTTGTTTGAAATCTATCAAACAAATAGAACAGGAACAGATTCATAGACATGGAGATTATTTGGAGGATTATCAGATGGGAGGGGGAAGGGAGAGAATGGAGAAAAAGGTACAGGGAATAAGAAGCATAATTGGTAGAAGCATAACATAGACAGGGGCAAGTTAAGAATAGCATAGGAAATAGAGAAGCCAAAGAACTTACACACATGACCCATGGCCATAAACAAATTAGAGGGATTGCTAGACGGAAGGGGGGTACCCAGTGGAGGGCAACAAAGGGGCAAAATTGTGACAACTGAAATAACACAATCAATAAAATATACTTAAAAATAATAATGAATTTAAACTACAATTGAAAAAATAATTTAAAAAAGAGAACCTGAAAAAATTTATAATTTAGAAAAATGAAACTGAAAGTTGCTGTTTTTTAAATAAATTTATATAATAATGGAAGAACTGGTTAAAAATAGAAAATACAACTTTTCAGTTTGAATATAAGAAAATAAATCTTAATGATGTTATTGAAATAAATATAGTTTTATTAAATTGATCCTCATTTAGTATTAATATACTTAAATAGACCAGCCATGCTTTTTATATACATATTTGAAATTACCTATGAGTATCCCATGGAGTGTTTATTCTGACCTTTGGCTATGGGAGGAGAGGAGGAGATTTTAAAGATTAGAAGAAGACTACAAAATAGGAAAGAGCAAAGACAATACAATACATGGGGGATGAGAGGAAGAATATCTGCTCTAGTGACAACTTAATTTTTCTGCTCTGTGATGCTCATTAAAGACTTCGACAATGCTTATAGGTCATGAACGAGACAGCCTGTTAGTTCCACTAATGCACCTTCAAATAAAGTGCAGAGTTAATATCTATTGTAGGGAGAGTAGTTTATGGCCCACAGACAATACCTTTTCTTCTAAATATATTTTCAAATGACTCATAAATGTTTGGTTGGGTGACAGTATAGATAAATATTTGAAAGACTATTGCTAACGACAAAGCAAAAATGAACTACAAACTATCTCGAATGACTGCTTTTAAATCTGCACCCTGTAAATGGAGCTGAATAAAGAGAGAAGGAAATGTAAGATAAGAGCAGGTGAGCTCTTCATGGTGTGTGTGTATGTGTGTCTATGTGGAGCAAACCATATTTGCAAAATAAGACCCATGTCTACTGAACAGAGAAGAGCCTCATTCAACAGACACATCTGCCAGGAAAATCGGGGGTGTAATTTAGGTTTTATAGTCCATGAATGACTAGATTGCTATTAAAAGCACTCTTCCTCCAATGTTTTTTTATTTTATTCTTTGATGACATATGTCAGTCAAGGAAAAAATGGTCATTTATCTCTTTTGAAAGCGGGGGAGGAGAGGAAAGAGTTTTACATTAAACAGCAGTCATCATGATGTTCATAAAACTTTCCAACTATTTATCAGCATGCCTGACTAGCAATTGCTATTTACTTAATCAGATTTGTGTTTTTACTAACAGTGCAGCTTCCATACTGAGATGATAGAGTTATTTCAAGTACATATGGCTATGTAATTGTCAAAAAATGTCCTCTTGTCAGATGGGACCATGGATCATAGTGAAAACAATCCTGTTAGTGCTTCTGCAGCATATGAAGAGGCAGCTCCACTTTATTAGTGAAATTACACTGGCCATGGATGACTGGCTATCTCAATCATTTGCAGGCCAATTGTGAAGGCATTGAGTGGGTCACTGGGTAACCCAATCCAATTCAGTTGTTAAGGCAACGGGAATAACCAGACTGTAAAAATGGCTGGTCTAGTTACTTCTAAATGATGCAATTGGATCAACCAGAGAGATTCAATTAATTGTTGAGCAATTGGTGGCCATGGTGGTCTCACTGATGAGTTCAGCTGTCAGTAATGGACTTGAATTGACTGTACAGTTTCCTGAATGATTGTTCAATGTGTAATTATCAAACTGGGGATAGGGAAGAATTTATTTTACTTTGGTGATTTAATTGATCCCATAGATATACCACAAATTTAAGTGTGTGTGTGTTTAATTTCTCAATTGCAATACATTTGTGAGACAGCAGTGATATATAATGTTATTTTAAGATATGACTATCTTACTTTGTCTGATTAAGTTTCATGACAAAACTAAGTAGACTGTTACAGAGATCTGTGGAGCAATTTGTTACTTCCTGGGATGGAGGAGGGGGAAGAAATGCAAGTTTGAATACCAATTATGTATTTAGAAGGAAGAAAAGAAAAACATTCTTCCTTTGGTCAGTCTGTGACCAATCTGAGAAAGCCCCACTGTGTGGTTACTTGCACCCTATTGATGATATAGTTATGTCAGATCTGTTTGCTGAGTTATCCATAAAAAGACCTTGGTGTCAGTGTGGCATGACATGAGGAAGTAAATAATTGCTACAATATTTTTATGGAAAATATGGATCAAGTGAGTATTCCAGCTCTCCCGCATTTATCAAGAGAAACTGCCACAAGAAGTATGTCCAGAAAAAGTCCAGCCATTGTTGATATGACAAGAATGCTTTGTGTGACATCAATGTAACCTGTCAGCCAAGGAAAGTGGACTGGAATGCACATGTGTGAACAGTGACTTCACTGTGCTAGTCAGTGGGGTGGTAGAACCATTGAGTGAGCATGTGTTCTGTGGAACCATTGTATTTAAAATAACTGAGCAAGTAAAGCAACAAATATGCATCAAATTTTGCATTAAGCTTGAACATTCCTCCACAGAAACTTTTCAGAGGATTCAGAAGTCCACAGCTATGGACAACTGATGACTGGCAGCTTCATCATGACAATACACCTGCTCATGTATTACATCTCATGCAGAGTTTTTTAACAAAACATCAAATCACTGTGATTCAACCCTCATACCACCCAGATTTGACGCATTGCAACTTCTTGTTTGTCCCAAAACTAAAATCACCTTTAAAAGGGAAGAAATTTCAGACTGTCTATGAGGTTAAGGAAAATACAACAGGGTAGCTGATGGCAATTGGGAAAACTGTGTGAGGTCTCAAGGTGCCTACTTTGAAGGGAGCTGAGGCATCATTGTCCTATGTACCATGGTTCTTGTATCTTCTTCATATTACATTATTACATGGCTGGATACCTTTATATATATGAGAACTTGGATATTTTAAAGGTTTTATAATGCAAACATTTCTATAAGCATGTATATTTTCTCTATAAATTAAACTTTTTATGAGTAAACATTATCTTACTCAAAGGCTTTTCTATGCTCTTGAACAGGGAAGAAATCTCCCCTACCTTGAAGCATTGTTGCTGTGAAATTACTTTATTCCAAAGTCAGTGGACTTGTTTTCTACAAAAAGTATAAACAAAGGCATGACTGAACACAAACTCTTTATTAAACTGCTTTTTTTCACAATGATGTTTAGTATGTCTTATAAATTACATTTCTGTAAAACATGAAAAGGAAAAATTGTCTGTACAATGGACTTTGGAAAGAGCATAAGTGACAAAGTAATGTGAAGTAATAAGATTTTAGTTCTACCATCTGTGTTTATTATGGTCTTTCTAAAAGTCTCCTCATTTTTATAGTAAAAAAAAATCTTACTGACACTGCAACATTAACATATTCCAGTACTAATGAGTGGTTAAAGCAATAATAAGTGAAGTAAGTTCTATTTGTCATCAGTAATGAGAATATGGAGTTCCAAATTGTGGTAAATGATGAACTAATTGCCTTAAAAATAGTGGAATTTTCCTTTGGATGGCTATTTTTGAAAGCCATTTTTTAATTTAGAAACTATTTTTAAAAACCATCATCTTTCTGATACATATAATCCTTATTGCTTTACTTATTGATGTTATAGCAAAACTTTTCAAAGATAAGAACAAAAACAATGGCAGTATTTCGTAGAATGTCAATTTTCCTCAGATTAATTTTTCAAGGATATATATGATTTATAATCTGTTTACAAAAAGAGACTTTAGGGTCTTGTCAATAAATATTAATGGAGATTATTTTAGAGAAAATATTCCTTAGACAAGAGGATCATTAAGCAAAATTACTTGCTCCTATGACACATTTTATAAAGAAAACATAATATTCAGCACAGAAATACCCTCAGAAAACTAAAAATGGAACTGCCTTTTTTTTGACTGGGCAATTCCACTGCTGGGATTGTATCCTAAGAATCCTGAAACACCAATTCAAAAGAACCTATGCATACCAATGTGCAGAGCAGCACAATTTACAATAGCCAAGTGCTAGAAACAGCCTAAGTGTCCATTAGTAAATGAAGGATCAAAAAACTTGCACATTTACACAACGGAATACTACTCAGTAGAAAGAAAAAAGGAGCTCCTATCCTTTGTAATAGCATGGATGGATCTGAAAGAGCATTATGATTAGTGAAATAAACCAGGTGGTGAAAGAAAATACCATATGATCTCCCCTATAAGTGAAACCTAATCAACAAAACAAACAAGCAAACAAAATAGAACCAGACACATGGAAATAAAGAAAAAACTGATGGTGATCAGAGTTGCAGGGGTGGGAGGGAGTGGGAGGTAATGAGGAAGAGAATGGGAAGGGTCAAGTTGACGAACATTTATAAAGGACTCATGAACAAAGATAATTGGGGGAGGATTGAATGGGGAAGGTGGGGTGTGGGTAGGGCAGGGGAGAGTACTGGGGGGAAAGTGGGGACAACTGTAATTGAACAACAATAAAAAAATTAAAAAAAGGAAAAAAGCTTCAAGTATTCATATTACTTAGGACTAATATGAATTCATAATGAGAATCTTTGAAATATAAAGACATTAGATACTACTATAAACAAACCTCTATAGTCATGCGTGCCACTAAGAAATATAATAATTCTCCCCTCAATTTAAATGACTATGGCCCCAGGCTCCCCTATGGGTCTCTCTCATAGATTCTGATAACCATAGATCTTATACACCCAATTTTCAAAGAGATAGTCTGAGGCTGAACTCTGTTATGTGCCTTGATAAAAGTTATATCAAGAAAGGGGTTGATCCTGAGTCTCTTAGACTGTTTCTGGGATTTGCTCTCTGCCAGCTGCAATAAAGGCCATTTTCCTGCCTTAGTCAAAGAGATGTGCTTCTTTGCAAGAACTACATGAAGAAAACTGCATGCCTGAGTTAGTGCAGTATCTTAAGGGAGAAGCCTAAAACTTGCATGCCCTCCCCTGGCTTGACCTTCCCAGAAAAGAGAATGTCTGCCCAGACCAGGATGACCTGTGTCAGCTCTCCTTCTGAAGACATTTGCTTTGTGCTCCAGCCACCTCATGTTTTATTCCGTGTTTCAGCCCTTGCTCAGCTCTGAGGTATTGCTTGCTTGTTCCTCCTCTGGCTTTTTTTGCTCTAACAACTTGTCCTTCTCTCATCTCTTGACATTATTTGGACTGTGCCCAGGACTCTGTCTTTTCCCTCCAGTGCTCAAGACCCCGCAAGAAGCCCTAGCAATTGTGACTCAGGGCCTTCTCTGATTCTGCCCCAGTAGTGTCAGGTACTGGATAGTCCCAAGTCCCAGGCTTTTGTTCTGGAAGCAGTCTGGCTAAAAAATACAATAAAATCAGTCTCCAGGTGACCTATCCACAACTCCTGATTTTATGTGCAGATATATTTGTGTTGTTTAGCAAATTCTCACAGAAAATGTTATCCAAATGTTACCCGGCTATCTCTGGGATTTGTTGGACTTAACATCTAAGCCTAAACTGAGACTACAGCTGAGAATTCAGATCAGTTCTACCTACATATGTCCTTTATTGGAGGTACATGATTTGCTTTTACCCAGTGGTTCAAAATGGAAAAAAGTTCCAATACTGACAATATTGATGTCAGCAGCCAGATAATATGAGGCCTATATTTTAGTTTTCTTAGCAGTCCTCATTTATCAATGAATTTTTATCTGGTAAAATGTATGTGTATGCATAGTTGTGTGTAGTGAGTGCATGTATGCATATTTATGTGTGTTTTGTGTGTTTGTGTGTAGCTTCTGAAGAACCAAGCTGGAGGTGAGAGAGGCTTCCCGTGGAGAATCCAGAGTCCCTTCCTCTTAGTGGGGGCCGCAGGTGCTGTCCAAACTCTGCCTTTAGGGCTGGGGGAGCAGCCAAGAAAGAGACAATGAGACAGCTCTAACATCTGCAACAGCAGGAAGCCATTACCAACCCTGGGAGAGAAGGAATACAGGTGGTGGTGTTTGTAACCTGTCCAGAGCCAGGGTCATCAGACCGGGCTGAGACCATGAAGGGATGGGCTGTCGTGTACGAGCTGGAATTTCAGAAGAAGCACAGTCACTGCCAGAGATGTTTCCGGAACAGAATGAGAATGGAATAAATACCCCAAGCTTTTCTCCTTACATTGCCAATCTTCTGTCAGTGTGATTACCATTCACCAAATGCAACAAGAAGCTACAGGGCTGGGGTAACCAGGGCTGCATGGGTCCCTGAGACATACAGCAGAATGGGCAATGGAGCTGAGTACAAAGAGGCAAACGACACATATTCAATCACATGTCTGCAAGTAGAACCTGGAATCTGCATTATTAACAAGATGATGCATATGTGTGCCAGCATTTTACAGCCTTTACATAACACGGGGAAATTCTTTCCTTGTCAGGCTCTGATATAAGGCAGCCTGCGGTAAAACAACCATAGTCATTGATTCTGATGGTGGTAAGACACTAAATATTTTTGGCCTTTTCCTTCTCTGATTTTTTAAACAAACAAATATAATAAATAAAACACATGGAATATATGACAATTTTGTATTTAATAAAGAGTTTCTCCATTTTGCACAGCCCCATAGGAACCATTAAAAGTAAACCAATAAAATGGTATCGAATAATAATCCAAAATGTACAGAAAAATGAGGTGCATTTACTTAAAATTAACTCCACTGTGTAGTACAACTATTTCCAGGATTCATCATTATTAATATCTATACTTAATGACTAAAAATAGAAACCTCAAATGAGAACAATGTCCAAAATCACAGTCATTCATTGTGAACTGCTTAGCCCATCACCGTTAGCTAGATGCTTCACGCACTTTGATTTTTTTTTTTAAATTCAGGTCTAAGCAGTACTGTAAACTCTTAAGGTTTGAAACTGCCTCCCCTGTTTAACACACACGTCAATTTTTATGTGTGGAAATATTTTATGTATGTAAGGATGTGGGAAGCAGATGTAAACATTCTGATTTAATCCATGGAATTCTGTGCAAATGAACTCAAGATGCCTTAGGGGAAAACTCTGTACTGGCCTCAGTTGTTTCTAATAAAAGGGATTGGTAACTGTGTCTTCGAGTGTTTTTTAGTTTATATGTAAAGTAGGAAGGGAAAACAAGAATATGGAATTAGCATGGCAGAGAAAGATAACATACTTAAAATAGTACTGCTGCCTCTTACAGAGAATTAGGATTTGGGGAAGGCAAATACTTGATTCACCAAGTAGAGTTGACTCATCTTTAATAGATCATTTACTTTTTAAATATAAGATGTTAACATCATTACAGTTTCATTTATGTGTTGCTATTCCACAAATTTGTCTCATTAGAAACATGGCTGATGATTCATGATTGATGATTAATTTTGACCCAATCATTTTTCTCATCACTGGTTTCATCATCTCATGTAAACTAACTGGACACCAGCATGGGTAGCAAGCTGTTACATTTCCTGTGTCTCTATCTGCAGATGATCTTGAGTAAGTCTCACAAATCTGATCTTTGGGTTTCTTAACTGAAATGACAAGATTGGAACAAAATGATCTATCAGGCCCTTTGGAACATTCAATTCAATCAGACTATCCTATAGAAATTACCTGTGTCCCATAAAGATATACTGGACTGTTGTCTTCACGACTAACAGATAATCACGCAGAACAATTTGCTGTTATTCACACACACTCTGTATTTTCCAACATTTGTACCTTTGCTAAAACCCAAATCCCATCCTCACCTGTCAAATATTTCTCCATTTCTTACGGCTATGATCAAATCCCAAAGTTTTCATTGCCTTATCCATTGGCCCAGTTAGATTCACCTCTCTTCCCTTTGTTCTCCCAAAGCTCCTCCTTCATGCACTTCTTGATTCTCATCACATACAAGTCTGTCCAATTTTAAGTAATTTCTTTTTATTATTATTGACCTTCTACTTAACTAGGATTTCTTCAATCATTATGACTTTATCTAATTCTTTGTATCTCTGAAGCTTGGCACATAAGAGATACTCAATAAATATCTGATTAATTAAATTGAATAGCTTTAAAGGATTCTTTGCTTAGTTAAAAATTATATTTTGTGATAGCCAGCCTCAAAGATGGCTCCACCAATTCTCACCTTCTGGTATTCGTGCTCATGTAAGGTCACTTCCTATACTGGATCAAAGCTGACATATGGACTGACTGAATGTGGTAAAAGCGATGGTATGTGACTTCTAAGGCTAGGTCATAAGAGGCATTGAAGCTTCTGTTTGGTCTTTTGAATCTCTCATTCAGAGGAAGCCAGCCCCCACACCATTAAGACATTCAAGTAACCCTGCAGAGAGGTTCATATGGAGAGGCACCGCAGCCTCCTGCCGATAGCCGACACCAATGTGAATGCCATCTTGAAAACAAAAACTCCAGTTCTCTTTAGTCCTTCTGTCATCTGCAGCCCCAACATCTGACTGTCATCCCATCAGGAGCTCCCAGGCCTCCTACCTAGTCAATCCCAAATTCCCATAGAAACTGAGAGATGATTGAATATAATTGTTTTAAACCACTAAGTTTGGGGATTGTTTATTATGTAGCAATAGATAATTATTGTTTTAAACTACTAAATTTGGGGACTATTTATTCTGTAGCATTAGACAACTTGCTACATAATAGATAACTATTGCTACATAATATTGTTTTAAATCACTAAATTGGGGATTATTTACTATGTAGAAATAGACAGCTAATAAAAATTTCTTCCTTCTGCCACTTTCCATGGGAGGCAATATGACAGAATAGGAAAATGGGTCTGCCATTGAAATCTTGTTTTATGTTTAATATTAATAATGTATTATTAATAAATATTGAAGTTATTAATATACTATTACTATATACAAATTAACATCATTATATTATTAACTTGAAATAACATTTGAATTATATGCCAATAATATAAAATATTGTTATATTATTAGATACTAATGTTTTAATGGAAATATTAGGTTTTTAATATTAATTTTATCTACTTATGAGAGAAATATTGTTATTCCTATTTGAATGATGAGGAAACTAAGGTTTAGAGCAGTTAATTCATTCAAACTCAAACAAATAATGAGATATTGAGCTCTTGTTAAAGACAAGATCTGTCTGAAGCAGTACAAGTTAGCACTAGAGGTTTGAGTTTACTCACCTGCACAATTGATATAGTGATACTTATCCAGTACTGCTGTGCACTCTTGTTGTGAGACTTAAATAGGATAAAACTGTAAAGCTCCCTGCATGATGTATAGATAATGCACAAGCAACAAATTTCATTTTCTCTCTCTTCCCCTCATAATGTACCAGAGTGTTTCTACTGGACTGTCTAACAAGTACCCAGGAACCCAGGCCATTAGACAGAGTTATAGCAGCAGCAACCCCAGGTGGGAAAATAGACCATTTTCACATAAAATTCTGGGCATCCTCTGGGATTGTGAAATTTGTGTGACTCTTCTATTTCCTGGGGAAGAAACAGTGTTCAAGTCAATCTTCTTTGTCATTCTCAAATTCAGAATAGATATCTAATGACAGAAGTGCTTTACCTTTTAACAGCATTGTGTAGAGTACAGAGCTGTTTCTCTAGGCATGAAAGAGTAAATGGAATTGATACAGATGTGAATCTCATTGACTACTGAATGAGAGTTGGAAAGTATTGTGCCAATGAATCCCTTATGATTGACATGCATGTTCCTTCCTTAAAACCTGCATCTTCTGTGTAAGCAATCTCATTACAACCAGTTGGAGGTCAGTTATACAGAACTGAGTTATGAGAATCATTTTCTATGGATTATTTTTTCTCCTTTATTCATAATTGAGGCATGATATTTTCAGAGAAAGATAAAATTTACCACATTAATCTACTGAGACTGAGTTAGTTATATGTAGTTAGCCAGAGAAACATTCAGTTTTCTGGATATGTATTTTAGTTTTAAAATAATTTCTGTAATATTATTATAACTGGGAATGCTTCTTTATCCATTTTTCAAATTGCTTTCAGGAAATAGATGATGTATTGAAAGGGACTGATCAACCATGGTAGCTTTGACATGACAGTGACTGGTGGAGTTATCCACTTTAATGTGCTCTGAATCTGACCCCCTTGAGCTGATCACTGTGGACAATGCTAAGCCAGGGCTAAACCTCACAGTTTTTAAGGAAGCAATATGGGTCTACCCAGATAGAGACTTAGCAGGTAGACCACAGCTGTTTCTTTGTAGAAGGTCCAGTTGAATATAGAGAGATTGTGTGTAGGAGGATTGCCTTGCTAATTGAAAACCAAAGGATGAGGCCCCTGGATGTTGTCTATACTTGAATCAAAAAAATAAGGGTACTTGGCCTGAGTTCAATAAAGATATCTGTTTTCCTTTGCAAAAATACGGGCTGTTGGCACCTGCACATATATGTACTTAGTATGTAGGGTTCTCTGTAGGTTACTAAGATGATAGGTTTTGTGGAGAGGAGTCTACCATAAAGGAGAACCAAGGCTTTAAAAAAACATTTCTGGATCAGAGTCAGCTCAGTCTAGGAATCAAGTCCTGTCAGTATGAGCTGAGGAGCTAAGGACTTTGAGCCTTGAACAAAGAAGGCTTGGGGCTCACAGTCTAGGGCCTCAGGTCTCTGCAAGGCTATCCCAGGGCACAAGGAGGAGACATTTGGTGAGAAGCCAGAGAACAGAATTGGGATCAGTGTAGGGAGCCAATATGGAAGCAGACACTGATTCAGTAAAGACAAACCTTTCTAAGAGACCTGAAATACTCTTGTAAAGAACACCCTCAGAAGGAAGATGGCGGCATGGTAGGAGGAAGTACATTCCACTTCCCCCTACACACAGGAGAAAAACCTGGCTGATTTACAGCGGAACAAAGGAAACAGACATCAGAAACACAGCATATTTGAAAACATGAGATTGAAAATTGCAGCAGACATTGAAAAAACAGACGGTAAGGAGAGTACTCCAGCAGCGGGGAGACCAGGGTGGGGGCTGAGATCCCGGACCAGCACTGGCCATAATACTCTAGGGAGGGAGAGAGCCAGGTCAACTGCTCCCTGCTCAGCCAAACAAGGTTTCAGCAGCACCGGGATAAACCTGTTTGCTTGAAATCTCACAGAGAGGAGTTAAGATCTCATAGCCCTGGGAGGACTGCACGTCAGGGCAGAGAGGCCCTGAACTCTGACCATTGGGAACAACTGTGCAGGTATCCTTTGGTGCCAGCGTGCCACTGGGGGACCTGCACTGCAGTCCCTGGGCACCTGTACACCATCAAGCACCTGCATGGAAGGCTGGAAAATCATAAGTGCCTACACACAACCGTGGTAGGTGCACGCCGCCTCAGAAGATACACCTGAGGCCCTGTGCGAGTAGGCCCCGGGCTAGCTCTGAGGACACTAGCCCAAAGATAACTGAGTGCTGAACAGGGAGAAAAGCTGTATTGTTACCCCTTGGCCACTGCAGTCAGCAAGGCCAGAAAAACTGGCTTGGCAAGATTGATAACAGCATGAGTTGGTGTTTTCTGTTTTGTTTTGTTTTGTTTTGTTTTGTTTTGTTTTTTAATTATTTTTTCATTATTTTTATCTTTTTTACCCTCAACTCCTTTTGCTTCTTGTTACTTTCTTGTTTTATTCCTTCTTCCTTTCTTTCTAATCTTATCTCTTCTTCCTTTCTCCTTTTTCTTTTCTTTTTCTTTCTGCTTTTCTTTACTCTCTTTTCATTTTTTCTTCTTTTCTTTGCTTTCTTCCTCTTTTCTCTTTTTAAATACCAACAAGTGAGACAAAAACAGAACAAAACAAAATGAAAAAACCCTGGAACTGTGGAAAAACCAGAGTTGACCCAAAGAGGGGGCACTTCAACAGCTGAGACACTGGAAGCTGTGAATATCAGGATACCTGAAGGAGACAGCACCACTGAATCTCAGAGATATTCTACCACAGAAGTTCACACCATAAACCCAGGGAACCAGAACAAATCAATTTAAGAACCTGAGCCTAACAAGAAGAGCCTCACAAACAATGGGAAGACAAAGAAACAATACCCAAATGAAAGAAAAGGAGGAAGCCCCAGAAAGAATGCTAAATGAAATGGAGCAACTCAACTATCAGATTTTGAGTTCAAAGCAATGGTTGTCAGGAAGCTCCAAGAGCTCTCAATGAGCTACCAGAAACTACAGGGAAGCTATGATTAACTCACTGCAAACTATATCAACATGAAAAAGGAAGTAAAAATTATCAACAGGGGCCAAGAGGAAATGAAAAATACTATTTCTGAACTGAAGAACACAGTGGAAGGAATGAAAAGCAGAATTAATGAAACAGAAGATCAGATTAACAAGTTGGAGGACCAAGTAGAAAAAAACACCCAGAAAGAGCAAGAAAAGGAAAAGAGGCTCAGAAAAAAATGAAGAGGGATTAAGAGAAATGCAAGACAATATGAAACGTAATAATATCCATATAATAGGGATACCAGAGGGAAAAGAAGAAGAGCAAGAGATAGAAAACCTATTTGAAAAAGTAATGATGGAAAACTTCCCTAATTTGATGAGAGAAAAAGTCACACAAATCCAGGAAACACTGAGAGTCCCAATCAAGAGGAACCCAAAGAGACCCACTTCAAGACACATCATAATTAAAATGGCAAAATTTCCAAGAATTTTAAAGGCAGCAAGGGAGAAAAAGGAAGTAATATACAAGGGAGCCCCAATAAGGTTAGCAACTGACTTCTCAATGGCAACACTGCAAGCCAAAAGAGAATGGCAAGAAATATTCCAAGTAATGAGAACCAAAGGCCTGCAACCAAGACTACTTTACCCAGCAAGGCTTTCAATCAAGATAGAAGGACAAACAAGGAGCTCCCCAGACAAAAGAAGTATCAAAGAATACACCTCTACCAAACCAGTTCTGCAAGAGATACTAAAGGGACTGCTTTAAGGAAAGGAAGGAAAAGAGAGAGAGAGCAGGAGAGGAACACAGGTACAAAAATGTCAATGAAGAAGTACCTATCAATAATAACTTTAAATGTAAATGGATTAAAGGCTCCAATCAAAAGGCATAGAGCAGCTGAATGGATAAGAAAGCATAACCTACACATATGCTGCCTACAGGAGACCCACCTCAGGACAAAAGACTTACACAGACTCAAAGTTTAAGGCTGGAAAGAAATTTTCCAAGCAAATGGACAGGAAAAAAAGCCAGAGTAGCCATACTTATATCAGACAAAATAGACTTCAAAAGAGGAGCAATAAAGAGAGACCCAGAAGGCCACTTCATAATACTCAAGGGAAGACTCCACCAGGAACA
The DNA here is from genome assembly GCA_004027475.1 of Anoura caudifer. Classification (NCBI taxonomy): domain Eukaryota; kingdom Metazoa; phylum Chordata; class Mammalia; order Chiroptera; family Phyllostomidae; genus Anoura; species Anoura caudifer. The sequence continues at coordinate 81,415 of PVKU01001247.1, read as the reverse complement.
CATAAACATTGTAAATATATATGCACCCAACATAGGAGCACCTAAATATATAATGAAAATCTTAGAGGACTTCAAGAAAGATATTGACAGCAACACAATTATAGTAGGGGATTTAACACCCCACTGTCAAAAATGGACAGATCTTATAAACAAAATATCAACAAAGATATTGTGGCATTGAACAACACTCTAGATGAAATGGACTTAACTGATATATAGAGAGCCCTTCATCCCAAAGAAACTAAATACACATTCTTTTCAAATGCACATGGAACATTCTCAAAGATAGACCACTTGATAGGACACAAAACAAGCGTCAACAAATTCAAGAAAATTGAAATCATACCAAGCATTTTCTCCGATGACAAGGGACTGAAACTAGAAACCAAACCCAAGGGGAAAAACCCTAAATCCTCAAAATAATGGAGATTGAATAGCATGCTATTAAACAATGAATGGGTCAAGAATGAAATTAGGGAGGAAATCAAAAAGTTCCTGGAAACAAATGAAAATGATCTCAGAACAACCCAAAATTCATGGGACACAGCAAAGACAGTCCTGAGAGGGAAGTTCATAGCAATACAGGCCTACCTAAAAAAGATAGAAACATTTCAAACAAATAACTTAACCCTACGCCTACAAAAACACGAGGAATAACAACAAAGACAGCACAGAGCAAGTAGAAGGAAGGAAATAACTAAGATCAGAGCAGAATTCAATGACATAGAGACTAAAAGCACAATTCTAAGGATCAATGAATCCAAGAGCTGGTTCTTTGAAAAGATAAAGAAAATTGACAAGCCTTTAAGCAGGCTCATCAAGAAAAAAAGAGAGAGGACCCAAATAAACACAATCAGAAATGAAAGAGGAGAGATTACAACTGACACCACAGAAATACAAAGGATTGTAAGAAATTACTATGAAGAACTGTATGCCAAGAAATTTGAAAACCTAGGTGAAATGGACAAGTTTCTAGAAAAATATAATC
>PVKU01001247.1:0-80327 GCA_004027475.1 Anoura caudifer | reverse complement strand
AAAGAAGCAGAAAACCTGGACAGACCAATAACAGCAGATGAAATTGAAGCACTAATCAAAAAGCTCCTGACACACAAAAGCCTTGGACCAGATGGTTTCACAGGAGAATTTTACAAAGCATTTAAGGAAGAGCTAACCCCTGTCCTTCACAAACTTTTTGAAAAAATCCAAAATGATGGAAGACTCCCAAACTCTTTTTATGAAGCCAGCATCATTCTAGTCCCCAAACCAGATAAAGACATAACAAAGAATGAAAACTTCAGGCCCATATTATTGATGAACATAGATGCTAAAATCCTCAACAAAATATTGGCAAACCGCATCTAACAATACATTAAAGAGGTCCTACACCACGACCAAATGGGATTCATCCGAGGGATGCAAGGATGGTTCAAGATTCACAAATCAGTAAATGTAATACATCGCATAAACAAAAGCAAAGACAAAAATCACATGATCATATCATTAAGATTCAGAAAAAGCATTTGATAAGTACAGCACCCATTTATGATAAAAACACTCAACAAAGTAGAAACAGAGGGAGCATTCCTCAATATAATAAAGGCCACATATGAGAGACCTACAGCCATCATCATACTCAAAAGACAAAAACTAAAATCTTTTCCACCAAGATCAAGAACAAGACAAGGTTGTCCACTTTCAGCACTTCTATTCAATATATTATTGAAAGTATTGGCTGCAGTGATTAGACAAGAAAAGGAAATAAAAGGCATCCAAATTGGAAAGGAGGAAACAAAATTGTCATTGTCTGCAGATGACATGATAGTGTACATAGAAAATCCTATAGACTAGGCCAAAAAGCTGCTCGACCTAATAAATGAATTTGGCCAAACAGCCAGATACAAGTCAATATCCAGAAATCAAAGGCATTTTTGTATACCAACAACGAAAGAGAAGAAGCAGAAGTCAAGGAAAACATCCCATTTGATAGAGCAAAAAGAAAAATAAAATACCTAGGAATAAACCTAACCAATGAGGAAAAAGTCCTATATGCAGAAAACTACACAACACTGAAGAAAGAAATCAAGGAAGACACAAACAAATGGAAACATACCGTGTTCATGGATCAGAAGAATTAATCAAAAAACTATGGTACATTTACACAATGGAATTCTATGCAACAGAGAGAAAGAAGGAGCTCCCATCCTTCAAGACAGCATGGATGGAACTGGAGAGCATTATGCTAAGCGAAATAAGCCAGGAGGTGAAAGACAAATACCATATGATCTCACCTTTAACAGGAACCTAATCAACAAAACAAACAAACAAGCATAATATAACGAAAGACACTGAAATTGAGAACAGGCTGATAGTCAGCAGAGAGGAGAGGAGAGGGAATTTTAGGGGAAAAGGGGAAGGGTTTAGAGCAACAAGTATAAAGGACACATGGACAAAAACTAGGAGGGGTGGAAATGGAAGGGAGCTGGGTGGGGAGGCTGGGGCAGTGGGCTGGGATGTGAGTAGAAGACATAAAACTGTACAAGAACAACTAAAATAAAATACAATATAAAATAAAATAAATAAAATAAAATAAAAATAAAATTTGAAAAAAAGAAAAAAAAAAAACATTTCTTAACTTTTAAACAAGGTTAAATGCCCAGTGTTTCCCAACATCATTTAACACAAAAGACTTTTTAAAAATATCATATTATTTTTATTTGTTCTGTGGAATTGCTTAAGTAAGCTGTTCATTTATCAGAGAGAGAAAGTCCATGGGAGTGAATCACAGAAAAATCATGTTGAATGTAATCCCTTTCCTTTGTGTCAAAGTGTTCTGGTTTCGCAACCTTTTCCTTGATCTACTGCCCACTCTCCTGCAGGCTCTCATCGTTCTCTAACATAGTCCACTTCTCGGCATCACAAGACCAACTTGTGGTCTGTAATGAGTGGCCCTGTGCTGTGCTTAGGTTCATGTGTGTTTGTTCACTAGGCCCACCGATCTGTTTTCTCTGACTTGCTGCATTTCATACCCATTCCTTCTCAGGAATCACTAAAGGCTGTTCTTTCTTTTTCACCTTCTATGAATTTCTGGAAACTCAGCTTGCAAAATCCATTGGTAAAACAATTCTATTAACTTTTGTGTTGGTTTCTGAATAGACACCTACATTCCTCTTGGTTACAAAAGCTCTGGTCTACCTCTGATGAGGTACAATAGAAGCAGGCCCTTATTACCTGTTTGCTTGTCCTAGAACCTATTTAGCTTATTTATCATTTCAGTCTCTGTAACTTTTGTAGAACATCTAGCCCCTCAACAACTGCTTCATTTCTCACTCCAACCTCCCTTGACCTGCAGTCCAAATGGAAAATGATCAGATATCCTACAGTTGTCAGGCACTGAACACTTTGGACTGCTGTTGAGTTTTGTAGCACTAAGTAGTTTCATAGCTTCATAAATTTGTGGGACTAAAAAGTTTAGGGAAAACTAGTATACATTGTTTCATTAAATACCCTAGGGTTGCTCAGGTTAATTTTTTTGTCAAGGTTAGACAATTTCTGATGTAGAATATCAAAGCCATTGTTTCTATGGGGCTATGTTACATTCTATTCTTACCTTTTAATTTAGTAATACTTAGTCTTTCTAATAAGGGATGATGCAAACTGAAGAAACAACCAAATGGTTTCAGAGAAATTATTTCATATCACAAAGAAAGAAAAGAAAGTTGCTTTTCTCCTTACACTGATCTTCACATTTTTTATTTTTCTACACAAAATGTTTAATATTTTCTTCTTGTAGAGTTCCAAATTACATCATTAGCAGGTGTGATGCAAAAATTCAGTGTCAGTTCAGCTTTTTGTGGGTTACACACATTCTTAAATTTTGTTTTCTGATCACAGAGGCTTGACTTTGTGATTTATATTGGCAAGATGGCTTTGAAGTTCATTTCATTTCACTATTCCCCAGAAATTGTATTTCATCCACTTAGGTATTTCTGTGGCAATTGTGTTTTGAGGAAAAAAGATTGCCTGGTGTACCCAAATCACAGTATCTGTGAGATAAAATCCAGTGGGCCCAGCTAACTTCTGATAAGTTCTTGGATGCCATACACACAAAAGAAGCACGTGAAAATAAAAATGATAAGCATCATTTTGCATTCAAAACTGCTCTGATTTAAGGTAGATTGAAACTTTTTAAGTAAATACATCTGTAAAATTGTGAACTAGCAGTCTGATTTTATTTGATAAAGCTTTTGTAAAACCAAGAATGCTTTTTTTAAAAGTCAGTTGTTACAAGAGGTACAATGGAAATCGTAGATAGCTGAGGGAACTGCTTTGGATACTCAACATGCATGCATGCATGCATGTATGTATATATATGAATATGTATATATAATATATATGCACATACATATATGTACACCTACAAGTATATTTATGAAAATGGTTATAGGTATAAATACATGTACTCTATTTTGCCTAAATTATTTCCTGGTAGGTTTATGAGTAGTACTTGTCTCATTCTACATGGAGAATGCTTCATTCAGCTTAAACCTCAAATATTAGAGCAGACTTCATTTTTTTAATATCTCATCCCACAAATGATGCTCCTTACAATGCATTGCTCCATGAAGAGAAGAAATGGAAACCACCCTTGGCAGGAAGTGGAACATTGAACTTAAGAGTAAAGACTATGGAACCATATTGATTGACTAAGTTTCCATCTCTTTAGTCATCTTGGTGGATTGACTCATTGGCCCCAATGCTCTATATCTACACCCTTGCCATTTTCCAAATGTGGGAAAAGTATATCTCTTGATTCCTTAACTTTGCCTAACTTTATGACTTCCTTTGGCTAATGGAAGGACACAGGAAGTGATTCTATGTTAGTTCCAAGTCTAGGCCTTAAGAGAGCTGGTGTATTTTTACACCCTGCCGCTGCAGTTTTGCTGCTGCCATAAGAAAACTTCCTACATAACTTACTAGTCCAGAGAGTACAAGAAACAAGTAGAGCACAGTTTTAAGAAGCCAATATAATCTCTCAAGACACACCAAGAAAGATTTTAGAACATGTCAAATATCACTCACTGGTTAAATTAAAATAAGAGTCCACACATGCACTTAAGTCTAAAATTTTTTTTTTGTTGTTGCAGTCATAAAGTATTTTTAAAGAAAAACTTTAAAGAAATTTTAAAGTATTGAAATTTTTATAGCATCATAAAACCTCATATTTGTATTTCACTTTTAGGTTTGTCAAAGCATTCCACTCTTGTAATCTCATTTTATCATCACATCATCCTGGTGAAGTGGAATGGCTTTGTGTTTACTTGCTGGCTTTCATCATGGAGTGGCCCACACAATGTATGAGATAGAGAATGAGCTGAGCAAAAGTTGATATATGAGAATAGAAGAATTATAAAGGCAGAAGAAGATCAAAAGCTGATTCCACAGGATCATGAACAGATTTTGTCACCTTTTTAAGCATCAGGATCTACTCATGATGGTGGAGGCCCAGTGTGAGAAGGTAGGTTTAGATTGATTATGGGAGGCCTAGACAGTGGTTCTTAACCAGGTTCTGATAAAAGTTTGCTTATAAGGGAGAGGAAATTTTTACTGCATTTAGCTGGATGCTCAGCCCTAGAATATAGAGATGCCAAAAATTAAACAGGTGGCTTTTCTTCTAACTCCATTCCTTCCTGTATAGCAGTGGGATTTGGGCTAAATTCAAGGAGGAAAAATAGGAAGCCAAGATCAGGGACACAAGGATTAATAGAAATTAGGCTGATGTGTTGGGTTCAGTTGAGAGATGAGATTGAAAAGGCACTAGACATGAGGAACCCAAGGAGAAGAGTCAATGAAACAAGGAGTCTGAAAAAAGATTTTATTTCCAGGGTGAGGTGGCATAATCCAGCTCTAGACTGATGCAAAACAAAATTTGGCTCTTTCTTGATGCCATCTGAGGGTGGGTTTTGTGACTCACCAACTTCAGTAGAACTAAATGTGCAGGTGTCAGGCACACATTTTGGGTGCCTAGAACTTATATTGGTAGAGACAATGGGAAAGTTATAGCATCAATAATTATTTGAGTGTAATTAAGCTTTTGGAAGCGTCCAACTTAAATCCCTTTTTTCGAAGATGAAAAATATAGAGGTTCTGAGTGAGTCTGTTATTTGTTAACAGTCAAGACCCAGAATCAATGAATCAAAAATTCAGAAGCATTTTTTTAAATCAAAATAAATTTACATCATCTTTTTTCTTTTTTGACCTCTGGAAGACACCGACAAAAATGGACAATGCTAGTATAAGGATGGAAAAATTTTCCTTCTACTCTTGGGTTCTTTGACCAGTATAATAATCAAACTTACATAAGACAGATTAACAGTAGAAAATAAAATTTACTTATATGTGTATGAGAGCTCTATAAAAATATGAGACCTGCAGGCAGTCAGACAAAAAAGACTTATATGCCATCTTGAGCTAAGGGTAAGGGAGCAGAGGTCTGGGACACCAAAGGGGAGGAAGATAATCCATAGGAATATGGGCAGAGCAAATGTTTGCTAAACAAATCTTGGACATGCCAAGCAGAGACAATAGGACATGTAGGAGACTTTGACTCCAGGCCCTCCCTAGCTCCCCTTCCAGCTTTGCACAACTAGTTTATATTTTGTATTTGTCTCTGGTGATAGTTCTCTTTCAAGGTCAGACCATATAAATGAATTATTTGGGGTAGTTATGGGATAAATAAAATCTTTCTTGAATATGTTGTGTCTTGACTGTGTTAAGCTCAAACTAGTCCACATGCCAAAGAGGCACATTTTAGGGATGATTGTTCTGAACCCCTTTATTAAATTACTTCTCAATTTTCTTGATTTTCACATTAATGGGAATAACAAATACACTCCAAAAATCATCATATTTGTTTCCTTGCTATTTTGAACATCATAAATAATTCTTGTTTTAAATTCCCTTGTTACTGATTTTTAATGCTTACATTAAAGGGATGGATGGATGGAGAGAGAGATAGATAGGCATCTTTCAGCTGTAAGTGTTGGACAGACTACACACCCTGAGATGATATGGGACATGTGATACTGTCTAATTCCTTTGCTCCAGAAGTTTGTTTCATTTCTCAAGAAATAAACATCTGATTTTGCTTAATATGTGAGGTAATTTATTTTTAAATATGAAGATCAATTGCTGAGAAGAATTCAACTAGAGAGCAACTATATTCTAAGGCAGAATTATTTAGCGGAATAAGCATCAGGAAGGGAGACAGGAATCAGAAGACTAGATTTTAACCTCAACCCTTTCCTTACCATGGTGGCACTTAACTCACTGTGTAATTTTTCTTTGCTGCACTCACTTTATTTATGAGATGGGTGGGATTGTAAATTGGTGAAGCTACTATGAAACACTGTAGGGGTTTCTTTTAAAAATTAAGAATAGAACTACCATGTGATCTAGCAATTCCTCTTCTGGATATTTATCTGAAAAATATAAAAACATATATAAAAATTTATAAAATATAAAATATGTATGTACCCCCATGTTCACTGCAGCAATATTTACAATAGTTAAGATATGAAAACAACTTAAAGGTCCATTGACAGAAGAAATAGATAAAGATGTGGTAAATAGATAGCTGGATAGAGATATACAATGCAATACTACTCATCCATATAAAAGATGAAATATTGCCATTTGCTACAACATGGATAGATCTTGAGAGTATTGAGTTGGCCAAAAAGTTCATGTGTATATTTTCCATAGAATAAAAGACATATTTTTCATTTTCACTAATAACTTTATTGATTTGGATATTTTGAGTATATCAACTATCTCCCACATGGGATAATGTTGATTGTTCTCAATTAATGTCTCAATTTGATTGCTATCAAATTCAGTTGGTCTACCTGATCATGGAACATTCTCCAGTGAGAAATCTCCAGTACAAAACTTCACAAACCACTTTTGATACATTCAATCAGTCACAGCACCTTCTCCGTACACTGTGCAAATCTTTTTTATGTTTCAGTTGCATTTTTACCTTTCTTGAAATAACAAAGGATAACATACTGAAAATATCACTTATTTTCTTCCATCCTCAACATTGTAATGGCTATACAAAAATTCACTAATTTTGATAAGTTTTTTTGAATGCACACTGATATGACAGCTGTCACAATACACTCTAACAAAAGTGCTCCAATTAAGTTAAAGGCACTAAACACTACTAGAGCCATCTTAGAGAAAAAAACAAATGAACATTTTGGCCAAGCCAATACTATGCTAAGTGAAATAAGTCATGCAGAAAAGGATAAAGATCATGTGATTACACTCATATGTAGTATCATGGCTGTCCAGAAAAAGTCCAGCCATTGTTAATATAACAAGAATGGTTTGCAGGACATCAATGTAAGCTGGCAGCCAAGGAGAGTGGAGTGGAATGCACATGCATGAATAATGAGGACTTCACTGTACTAGTCAGCAAGGGCAATAGACCTTGTTAAGTGAACAAGTATACTGTGTGACCATTGCAGTCAAAATGAGTAGAGTAACAAATCTGCACCAAATTTTGCATTAAGATTGAACATTCCTCCACGGCAACTACTCAGATGATTCAGAAGGCTTTCGGGAACCATACAATGAATGCTGTGCAGGTAAAAGTGTGGCACAAATGCTTCAAAGATGATCAAGAATCTGTTAAAAGTGATCCACATTCTAGAAGGCCTGCAACAAGTAGAACACCTGAGAATGTTGAACATGTACAGGCTACAGTCAACAAAGATTGGCAATTTACAGTGCAAGAACCAGAAGCTGATCCAAAACTTACTGGGTCTGAAATTTTGACACAGGATCTTGGCATAAAACATGTTGTGGCAAAATCTGTTCTGCGGCTTGTGCTAGCAAAGTGGAAGGAACATCACACTGCAGTTGCTAATGACTGGATTCAAAGCATTATAATGAACTAGATTTCCTCAAGAAGGCCATAACCAGAGATGAATTATGGATAGGACTATGATCTGAAAACTAAGGCCCAGTGGTCCCAACAGAAATCATCTGGTTCTCCACACCCGAAGAAGGTGCAGCAAAGTTGCAGCAAGATCAAGACCATGTTAACTGTGTTTTTTTGATTGGGAAGGTGTTGTTCATCACGAGTGTGTCCCTCCAGGCCAAACAATTAGTAAGGAGTACTACTTCAATGTTCTTGGTCAGTAGAGAGATGCAATACAATGAAAATAGCCACAGCTATGGGTAACTGGTGATTAGCAGCTTCATCAAGACAATGCACCCATTCATGCATCATGTCTTGTGCAGAGTTTTTTTGTGAAACATCAAATCACCCAGGTGACTCAGACCCCCTACAGCCCAGATTTGGCACCTTGTGACTTCTGACTTTTCACAAAACTAAAATCATCTTTACAAAGAGATTTCAGACCATTGAAGAGATTCAGAAAAATGCAATGGGGAAGCTGATGGCCATTGGGAGAACCATGTCAGGTCCCAAGGTGCCTGCTTTAAGGGGACTGAGGTGTCATTATTCTATTTGCAATATTTCTTGTATCCTGTATCATCTTCAATAAATGTCTCTATTTTTCATCTTACATGGATGGGTACTTTCTCGACAGACCTCATATAAAATACAAAAAAGTAACAAAGAAGCTAACAACAACAACAAAAAAAACTCATAGATACAGACAACAGAATGGTGGTTACCAGAGCAAAAGAGGGATGGGGAGGATGAATTGAGTAAAGGGGGTCAAATATATGGTAGTGGAAAAAGTAGACTTTTAGTGGTTAGCACACAAGAAAGTATACAGATATCAAATTATGTTGTATATTGAAATTTATATAATGTTATTAACCAATATTACCTCAATTTAAAAAATTTTTTAAAGAAATGGGGCCATTTATTATACCTTTCTTGTGACACCAGAGTATAATAATGAAATAAAATAAGGTAATGGACATGAAAAACACTTTGACTATTAAATAGAATTTTATACTGATGCCAGCTGGCATTGTTATCATGCATTTGCCATCACCATTTCCTCATCCCAAGCAATTCATTGGATTAAAACATGGCAGGGGCTCATTTCTAGTAGTCGAATATAGTTTGTTACCTAGGTAAATTATGATTACTGCTCTTCCTAAACATACAGTTTGAACAGAATAATATTTTTCATATGATTTATATCAATTCATATTTGTATATTTGTACAGTTATGTTAATTTTATGTGATATTTTCCCTCCTGTGATTTTGCTTTGGAAACAGCATAATAAAGTGACTTCTGCTAAGTAAATAGGCCTGTTCACAATAACCAATACTTAAGTGAATTTATGTAGAGGTATTTGGGTGTTGCAGACCAAATTAACTTCCTGAAAATCCATTAACTTCAAGGCTCCAGATGGATATTTAGGATCATTTCTGAAGTACAAATAATAAAAGTCATGGCAAAATTTTCTTTGCATAGAAAATGCTACACATAGTACAAATGTGTAGAATTTCTACCATGGGCCCATTTGAAAAATCAATACCATAACAATCACATCAAAGTGAAAATAACAAAGCATTATGTGCACAATCAGAAAGCTGCTACGGAAAGTCCAGCCACTCCAGAAAAATGAAAGATGTGTAATTAGCTCATGCAATTTGCTTTGCCCCCTGACATCCTGAATATTATGACATATCATGCTATAAAAAATATAAATTAAACATCAGTAATGACTTCGGTTTCATGCCATTAAAGTTGGAATATGAAGGGTCCTCTTTCATTATTCACCCATCTTCACTCTTGCCTGATATGAATAATCTTAACCCTACCCCTCACAACCCACTTCACTTGGGCATTCTCTCTTACCATCATTCTACTCCCCCCTGCCATCTGCCTACAGATATTTGAGTGACAAAAATTTACATTGTTTAAAGAGAAAATTTGACATTGCTTATGAAAACAAACTATAAATATGAACAAAAACCTAGAACATGTAGAAGTTCTCCTAGTGCTGCCAACAAAGAGAATGACAGACTCAATGAATCATTAACCAGAACTGCCTTCCATGACATTATTCAAATCCCTTGTGAGGAGCTGATCTGCCGAGAGTTCTGAGAGACACTAGGATAGTGTCCCTGCAGTCAGGAAGTATATAATCCAGTTTGGAAACACAATCATTACATAAAATATCATCAGTATATCAAACATTTCTCCTTCTCCTGGGTCCTTGTATTGCTAATATTTATTGAGCACTTGCTGCGTGCAGAACAATTAATACAATCATTATTTATTCTTTGCAGCAGCCTCGTGAAGTAAGTGAAAACATAATCCCCATTTTATGGATATGAAAACTGAGCTTTATAGTGAGGATAGGTAGCTTGCCAATGGTTATGCAGCTGGTAGGCGGCAACAGCAGGATTGTAAGCAAGCTTTGAGGATGCACAGTCCACCAGGCATGGTGTGTGTGTGTTTGTGCATGTGTGTAAGGGCTCCTCTCATCTACACAGTAAAATCCCCTTGAAAACAGGGGTATTTCTGTCTTACAAGTCCTGTGTCCTACATAATCCCTGCCGTTGCTTGCAGAATTAACATATGCCTTCAACTTAGTATTTGCTGAGTGCCAGCCCCATGCTTGGTACATAATGACTTGTAAAAGAATGAGAAAAAGAATAAAAGGCAGCATAAAAATGCCTCATTAATGAATCAGGATACATACCAGCAATGTATTTTTTATCAGAAATATCATGATGAAGAATATGATTTTATAGGAAGCATGAAAGTATATTCCAAAAAATTACTTTATGAAAATATCATCAAAGTATTATTCTGATTAATAACCTAGAATATTAGAGAGATAACACTTAATGACACTCATTTATACTATAGTCTAATGAGTTAGTAAAACTACTGTTCTCAATGTCAAGTTTTGCAGGCTTATACTAAGTTGAAAAGTGTGCACCTAAAATTTGTGTCTACCTGGAATCTCAAAATGTGACCTTTTTTGGGATAAGGAGTTTGCAGATATAATTGCTTAAGTTACAATAAGCTCATACTAAGTTAGAATAGGCCTTAAATCTAGTGACCAGTGTTCATGTGAGAAGGCCATGTACAGACCATGTGAAGAAATAATCATCACCTCCACAGAAAGGTGGGGGTGTAATGCTTTAATGCTGATTTCTGGGCACCATGCCAAACCTACAAATCATAATGTCTGTGAGGGGAATCAAATATTGGCATTTTTACTTGGAGGTTTTATGCTTACTAAAGTTTGAAAACCATGACTTCTGAAAATATGAAATGCATTAGGCATATAACTCTCTCTACTGGGGGTAATTCTTGGTCAAAGAGCTGGGTTCTGTAATGAAACACGGTAACTGGCAACCTTACTGTGGCAAAAACACACTAGTGGCATACAAAGGAGCACAGGCCATTTTGAATAGTACATTGGAGAAGTGTGTTAGAAATTCACAAAATTTTCTTTGGGCCTGCAAATAAGGTGTCCGATAATAGGTTTGCATGCAGACCAAATCAAATTTTGTTGAGTGACAACTACCATTTATTTAATATTAGCCTGGGATACCTACTTCACATACATCATCTCATTGAATATTCTAGACAACCCTGTGGTGTATCTTTATCAGCCCTATTCTACTGATGAAAATACTTAGATTAGAGGAGTTAAACAATTCACTGGAAGTGACAAGTAGTGAACAAATTCATATAGAAAATCTGGACTGTCTGAATTTTAACCTAGTTTCTACCCAGGCTCCAGAATAGAGCCCTCCTGTCCTGTTAAAACCAAGTGGCTTATCTAAAACTGAGCCTTATCATATGATCAGGATGAACCTGAAGGCACTGGGTAAACATGAAATCTCTTTAAGGAACCACAATTTTACACAAAGATTTAGGGAAAGAAATATTTTTATACTCAAATAGATATGAATATATAATTGAGCAGAATTTTTTAAATAAATATGATATTAAGGTAAAACATGCTCGTTTAAGGAAACTTTACCATTGACCAGAATTTCTCAGGGCACATTAGAGAGCTGAGGTGTATGAGGATCCTCATTCAGAACTCTCAGCATTCTAGGCTACTTTATGGCAAGTTTTGTGAAGTCGTCTCATAGACTCCCTCACTGCTTTAGTCCTGCACTATACTGCCTGGGGTGTCACAGACATTTTATTAGTTTGCTTTAATTAGTCCTTTTCAATCAGTTTCTATATGTTTGCCTCTCCAGTATATTCTGAAAAATGGAGGCATTTATACAAATAAATTTACTTGATGGAGAAGCAATTTTCTCTAATCTGAGCACCCTGACTTTGATTTCTACTGCATTTTCCCAGTGGGTGACAATGGGAGTGTGGTTTTCATCCATTTTGTAAGAACAAAGCAATTTCCTGGTTGAGCAACAAAGGGAAAAAAATAGTCTTTCCATTGCAGAGCAGAACCAAGAGCACCATAACAAGACTTATGTAAGCCTATGACCCTTGCAGTCTAGAAAGGGATTGTGCACCATCTTATACCTGCTGGCCACAGAAGAAGCTGGCTGAAGGTCAGAGCTACTGATTGACATTGAAAATACACAGGATGCTGCATGACTATTCTATTCTGTAAACTAATATAATAGCAGCAATATCCTCAACACCAAGGAAAGAAAAAACAGCAATATAATTCCCCACCAACAAAAGAACTTTTTTCAAAGTGGACCTCAACATGGTTGAAAAACTTATGGCTTCTGCATATGCACTTTACCAAATATTTAACCTGAGTATTAAGTACACTTTAAATGATTTGTTTTCCAGAATGTGTGTATATGTTTCACACATTAAAAATTAAATTCAATAGCAAAGTATAATCCTGGTTAAAGTTGTTCAATGAACACATCCTCAATGGGTCTTTCCAAATATTTTTTACATATGTTCACAAAATTAAATTTTGGCTTCTCTTCACAACCTTCCCCAAAGTATAACATAGACAATCTGTTTGTTTTTAACAAATAAATCATCCAGGTAAATTCTATGGAACAAGTTCATATTTCAGGTGGAAATTTTAATGTGGATTTTGACAATGTTATTTTAGAAATGTGTCTCTCTAAGAAACTGAGTACTTACACTAAATTGTGCAAATGTGCCAATTACACATTCATATTTTTGCAATTTGTACACTTCCTCTCCTGCTGAAAAATGGTTGGATCAAACTTTATTAGATGCAGCATAAATGTGAACAAAGCATTGTTTTTCTTTATTTTTACTACTCTTAAAGTTTGACCTGTAACCGGCATTGGAAATATCAGTGAAAGTAAGGAAACGGCCACTGCAGTATTTAGCATCACAGATGCTACAGCAGAATTGAGTCTAGAAAATAGATTTTTAAAGGATTACAGCAGTAAATGTTACATAACAAGACCTGGTATAATGGGTGGGACATCTGTTCGCTATTTTCAGAAAGCTGGCATTCTATTACCCTCTATTAAAATAATTTTAGTGGATACCTGGCTTTTATTATTCTTTTTTTTATTACTCTCAGTGATTAAAAGGTGGATGTGCAGTTTTATGTTCTAGTTTTGTTTTCTGTTCCTTTATGTTTTTTTTTTTAGGCGGGGCGGATAGAGGGTGATTGCTGTTGTTCTGATTTTGTATGTTTTGTTATTCTTTTCTTGTTTTGATTTTTTGTGTTGTTTAAAAAGATAAAAGAGAGTCTTATCTACATCAGAATAACAATAGTTATTTTTGCAGTTAGTGTTCTGGATGATCTGAGCTTACACATATAAAACCACATACTTTAGAGTCCAGCACAGAAGTGTTCAATAACTCTTTGTCTTTTTCTTTTCCCTTTCATTCCCTGGGAAGATTCTGATATTCATAGTACATTTGGTTTTAAAGTGTACAGTTTAGAAGACTGAATTATACCTTAAGATTTTAGTATCTGAAGCATAATACTTTTGGAAGTTCAAATTTCTTTATGTTTAGCAATATCTATCTATCTATCTATCCTATCTACCTATTTATCTATTCATTCAAAATATACAAAGCACACTCTCCATGTTACTAAGTCATGATTTTCTGGGGAGGGGGCATTTCATCCCCATGGAGGGTGTGGAACAGTGTGCCGGAGGGACTTGAAATTAGTTGTAAAGCAGAGCCCATATTCCAAGAAAATCAGTAAAAATTGGGAGGAGAAAGGCTGTTTTATGTATATACAAGCATGAACATTTAATATAGTCCATTAAATAAAGAACCATATGACAAATGAAATTTTGCAGGGAACATGTTAGACACCATTGCAAGTCTCCAAGGGAGGTTTAACAACTCAGGGGTATTCTCTGATAAATATTTGGAAAAAAACTTAATATATAAAACCACTAAAAGTTGTAAGTTTGATTTTAAAAATATGAAGTGGGAACCAGCCTATTTATCTATCAGGGTGATGGCAACGTGGTTTAGAAAGATGGTGTGGAGGATGGACATGCCACAGAGTCACAGAGAGGAAATAAAGCGTAGAGAGGCAGAGTCCAACACTTCTACATTTTTCACATATTGTATTTCTTTTGGGGGACCCTGTGTCAGAGAGTTGTGATCATCAGGTCATTCAAACCCTACCTACTGGCCCAGCAGACAACTACAAATGAGGACTTCCATTGGCTACATCAATTGCTGGGTGGAAACAGGACTAAAGTAAGAAGTGGTGTCCCCTACAAGGGCCTATCATCCAGTTGGGCACATGTTCCTTTATGGAGCATTTAGAGGGAGTTGACAGGAAATAGATACAGGCAGATAAAAATACAAAGGAACTATCCATGGCTTAGAACAGACAGTACATTCTAGAGGAGATGAAGAGGATGGAGGGTGGTTGCAAGGATCAACATAGATTCAAACAGATTCATAGATTTTTCTCTCCCTCCTCACTTTTGTGCATCCCACAAAAACACCCACCTGTGCATGTAGCACACATATATACACACAATTCTGCTGTCACCACCCAGGCCTGAGGGAATTTTGGATAGAATCATTCTGGTTTGCTACTTCTTATGGTATGAGGCATGAACCTATGGAAAATTACTTTAGAGTGATTATTCTCTTTGGGTTTGCCTTTTGAACAATAACAACAACAATAAAAATTCTTGCTTGCTGAAGTGGGAAGAACACTAGCTTGAGAAAACAGCTTTTGTCCTCACAAAATGCTCCTGAGATATTAATGAGCTTCCTCTGAACAGTAATTGGTGTCTGCATGGGTTTCAGCTGAGACAATGAGCATGCTCTGAACAGACGGCTATGCGATAGGCCCCATTCTGTCCCGGATCATGACCAGGCTTCGGAGCCACCTTGTGACCTGGCACAGCATTTCCGTTTGGGGAAGAGATGTTTATTTCTTTTGATAATAGCATTTTTTTAAGATTGTGATTTGTTGGCTTTATAAAGCGCTACCCTCAATGGGCAACCTCATAAGCAGCAATAAATGACAATTCTTCCTTGAAATTTTTAATCACGGAGACAAAAATAATAGAATAATTATTAACTTTTGTAGTTGAACCACCCCTGCAGATGTTCTTAATCAAATAAAAGAAAAAGGAAACAAAACATTCTCAGAAGGAGGAGTACGAAAAATACAATAAGGTGTTGCAGCTGGGTTCACCAGGTAGCCATGAGCCCTGCATGAGTGCTTTAGAAACAAGGGCTTCATCTTTGGCAGGGTAATTGCCTGTCACAGACTAGACTGTGAAGAACTTCGAGTCAAAGACCTATTTCTGACACTGTCTTCTCAGTTTAAGGGTGCTGAGGGCACTGTGTGAGTGGCAGCAAAATGTAGGAAGGGGGTCTATAGCATATCTGAATTAGAAGCTGAATTATATTAACTTTTGATAGGCTACACACTGTGAGAGTAAGCTATTTGATCAATTTTCTTCTCATCTCTTGATTTGGTTTCTTCACTAGCAGACCCTGAGACAAGGATTAGAGTGCTTATAGATTATTTGTGGGTGAAGTAGGATAAAGGTCAACATGGAGCATGCAATCAAATTAACACTCTGAGCAACCAGAATTTCTTCTCCTCGGAGAATTCACCCAAGGGTGATGAAGTGGGGGTATTTAAACATCAACCCTTGCCAGTCTTTGATTGAGAGCTACTAAGGAAGGGACAGTAATTCTCCAAATTCCCAGCTTACTAGATACTTTATCAGAATCTCCTAGTACAAAGAAAGCCTGCAGGCAAAGAAATGCAGATGCCTGGTCATTCTCTGGCTTCTTCTGTTACAGAGCAACAGAAGGTCTGTTATTGTCCGCTGCCTTATGGAAAGATGCCTCTCAAAGCCAGAGATTTGTGAAAAGGAAAGGAAATGTTTATTTAATGCTATACAGAGTTAAAGTAGTGACTTAACATCTTCATTAAAATATCAAAGTCCTTAGTGCTTCCCATCTCCCTCTGCCCTAATTCAGGGTACCGTAATTGCAGGGAAGAGAAGCATACATCCAGGATCCAGGCTCTTGACACCGTTCAGGTGTGTTGTGGTTCATGTAGGATCTGTAATTAATCCAAAGCCATGTGACACCTTCTCGTGGCCTACTGGCAAGAGTTCTTTCCCCCTTCTTCCAGGCAAAATCTCCCCTGTTCCCAGGTCACACAGCCAAAGGGAGCACCCCAAAGCCCAGTGGTCATTCTTCTACCAAAGCTGTGGGGAAGGGGTCCCCACTCTGGCAAAACCATGGGGCTCTCCCTCTTCACCAAAGCTGCAGGGGTCTGCACTCTGGTGAAGCCTCATGGAATCTCCTCCCTCTGGCAAAGCTACAAGTGGGTCTCCACTCGGGCAAAGTCAAGTGGCAATTCTCTGCTAAAGCCACATGGTGATTTTCCCTCACAGGGCTGTGAGGGTCCTAACTCTGGTGAAAGCGCATGGATTCTCTCCCAATGGCTGCCGCGTCTCAGTTTAAATCCCCGTGCCAAATCTCTTCTGTACCCCCATTTCCGACTCCTCCTACAATCAGTTACACCTGCCAGCATTCCTGTGTATTCCAAGTTTTTGGGGATGCCATCATGAGTCTGGGCAGGTGTGTCCCCATTTTCTGGAGCCAATCTTCTCCAAGCTCCCACGCAAGCACTATAACTTGTGGTTTCTCCCCCAGTCACGTCTTAGGGGGAGTCTTTTCCAACCCCCTGGCTCAGAGCATGGCCACATCTAAGCTACCAGCCAAAGGCTATAGATATGTTAAATGACCATGCCATGGATTAGCAGCTCTGCATGACCCTGCTCCATGTGTCCCTTCCCCCAACTCACACCTGAGGGGGAGGGGGTGAGGACATCTTATATGTCCCTCTAATATTCCCTGGACACCTGAGCTCTGGGCCCCACTCCAAATCCCTATTTTGGGGGCCCCCCTCCGGCTGCACCCTGCATCACTACTACTCAGACAAGAGGGGAAATGGACAGGGCTCTGCAGTGCCTCTCACACCTCCACTACAGACTCACTTCTTTGTTAAGGATTTGCTAAAACACATCTTAGAAATGGACCTCTTACAAAAAAGGAAATCCATTACTCTTATACAAAAGAATGTACCTACCATTAGAAACAAGAAGTACACCTGCAGAAATGTATTTCTTTTCAGCTCAGGGTGGCTTTAGCTGTGTTAAAACAGACTTTACCATGACTTGGAATGACTGTCATTACACTGTCATTTCCACTGGACCCAGTTTCCCACCCTCAAAATAGAGCACAAAGAGCATTGAGAGGAGCTTCTCACAATGGTGAGTGTCAGGTGGCGCCCCAATCTCATTAAGTCTACAGTCACTTTATTTATAGCTTGTGTTGGCTTTTAATGCTTCTTTAAAATGAGCCCTGGCCTCTTAACCATTAGTCAGCCTAAGCACAGAAAATGGTTGCTTCCACACAAAAAACTGGGAGCAGAGTCAGCTGCTGAACTCACTTCATGCATGATTGGCTGTTGCCATTGCTATCATTGGAAATGATATGAAAAGTAAGCGTAAAAATAAAATAATTCAAATTGCCAAAAATAGAAGGTTGTTATGAGAGGTGAAGTTTTCTGAGAAGCAGCTTAAGAAGGAGATTTGTAGGCTGGAGGTTTATCAGATTAATACCTGGGGAACTGGAGTGGGATGAGGGATGCAGGTTTGGGAAGAGGGAGAAGTTGAACACATCAGGACCTCTGAAGCCGAGGTGGTGTATTAGTTTACTAGGGCTGCCATACAAAGTATTACAGACTGGGCAGTTTCAATAACAGATAGTATTTTCTCACACTTCTGGAGGCTAGAAGTCTGAGATCAAGGTGTCTGCAGAGTTGGTTTCTTTTGAGGTTTCTCTCCTTGGCTTATAGGTGACTGTCTTCTCCCTGTGTCCTCACATGGTTTCCCTTTATGTATGTCTGTGTCCTAATATCCCCACCTTATGAGGACACTGGTCATTGATTAGGGCTCATTCTCATTATCTCATTTTAACTTAATTACTTCTTTGAATACCCTGACTGTAAATGCAGTCACATTCTGAAACACTGAGTGGTAGGACTTCAACATATAAATTGGGGTGAGGCACATTCTAGCCCATAATCAATGGCCCTTTGGAGTTTCATCTAATTGAGGAAAGGGGTCTGAGGCTTTAGACTGCTGCATGAGTCAGTCACTGGATGCTGACTTCCTTCAGGTAGCAGGGTCAGGTCAGCGTAGGTGAGGTGCTGTTTGTAGCAGAGGACAGTCCTCTGAGAGGGTCTCCTCGGAACTGCCAGCCACTGGCACCTGCTGCAAAGGAAGAATGATAGCCCTAGTCTGGAAGGGAGAGGGCAGACATAAGTAGCACACCACAGCATCCTCTCCGGTTCTGAAAAGGGAATCTGTTCTTTACCTTTAACTGTCATTTTCCCCAGGATCTCCCAGGATCATTTCTTTGGTGACAAGGGCCATGCTAGCATTTAGAATAGCAGTTTCTAAACCCTTGTGTGAGCCTGTGTATCTTCTAAACATATGGGGCAGCTTCAAGAACCACAACAGATGTGTCATTTGTGAGGTTATCCATTTTGATTGATATGAAATAGGCTTGGAAATTAACTTGTACAAATGAGCCTGCAGCTCAAATCAAAATAACTGTTGGTTCTTCAGCTACATGGCCATTTTTTCTTATAGAGTTGAAGAAAATCAAAAGAGCAATTTGTCAAAACAAACAAGGAGACTGAATTGTGCTGCCACAGAGAAATGACAGATGAACTAAGTTTGAAAAAAAAACCCACAACAAAGGAAAGTATCCTATTTATGCATGCAGAAGCAATTACATAATGCAAAAAATACCCTTTAAGTGTTTATAAATGCTCTACAACTCATCCAAACATCACAGGGAACATGGAGAGAAAAAATTTTCCTACTTTGTAATTTGGAGATTTAAATACTAGCTTCTGTGGTGAAGTGCAGAAATCTGTACATACTCAATATCTTTAAGAACCAAAATAATGGTATTTGGTGACATTTGACAAGGAAATTAAAATATCAGGACAGAGACTCCTGTACGGTCTTGTGAAATCTTGTCCATTGCTGCAGCCCAACTGTTGGTTTATTCTTTTCTCCTTTCACTCATTGGCTAATATAGTTAGACCTGCCCCCCACCAAAAAAAAAAAAAAAAAAAAAAAAAAAAAGGAGATGCTCTGTATATAATGTGGGCCATTTTTATACATTTTTTTTTATAAAGAGAGATTTCCTCAGCAATGTTGAAATTGGGATAAAATGGCCTTTCAGCATACGAGTCAAAAAAAGTGCTACTAATGTTCTCTAGCTGGCTTATATGTTTCCTTGACCTTTTTAAAAGATCAGAGTAGAATTGAAAGACTCAGCACATGAACAAGTGGACAGTGATTTCATCTATATGCCAGCAACATACTAGGTATTTCAAGTACCTTAAGATAATAACTTTGCAAATGCATAACCAATGTTTATGGAACATTTACTATATGTCGAACCTTTTGCCAAACACTTTACATAGAATGTGCTCATACATGTGGTCATTATAGCCAGATGTGGCAGCAAGGATTCTAAGATTCTCCCATGATTCCCTACATCTGGTGTATATACACCTTCTCAGAGTTATTCAAATAATAACCTAGGTATTTCTGTGAAGGGATTTTGCAGATGTAATTAAGGTCCCAAATCAGCTGATCTTAAAACACAGAAACTATCAGATGACCTGAGCTAATCACAGGAATCCTTTAAATCTGTATGTAGAGCTCAGCTATAGAGGAGTCAGAAATTCAAAATAAAAGAGAATTTGAAATTCCTTTGCTGGCTTGAAGATGGAGCCAGACATCGGGAAGTAATGCAGGTGGCCTCTAAGGATGGAGAGTGCCCCGGAGGTGGCAGCCAGCAAGGAAATGGAGATGTCAGTCCTACAACTTCAAGGAACTAAATTCTGCCAACAAGAAGAATGAAATTCACAGTTGATTTCTCTCCTCCAGACAAGAATTTAGTCCAGCTGAGACCTGATTTTACCCTTATAATGACCTACACAGACAACCCAGTTGTATTTACCGTGACAGACCTTTGAGCTACAGCACCACAAGCTAATAAACAGGGGTTGTTTAAGCCACAAAGTTTGTGGTAATTTGTCACACAGCAATAGAAAACTAATATACCAACCCCCACAAGGTCAGTGCCTCCATCTTAGAGATGAGGTAACTGAGGCTTAGAAAGTTTAGATGACTTGATCAAGGTCACAAAGCTGGTATATGGTCAAGTCCAGGTTGGATTATAGGCAGCTCATTACATTGAGATGAGAGAGATGATTGGTTGTGTGAGATATAAGTCTGGGATGCTTCCAGATGCCCACCCCCTTTTAGGAAACCCTGTCCAGTCTTGTCCCCTTGAGTATGGTGGTACCTATGAATATGATGAGGTAGAAGCACAATTAGGTAAAAGAGATTTTTGTAGATACAATAAAGGCATTTAATCAGTTGAGTTCATTAAAAGGGAGAGTGTCCTGGTGGGCTGATCTAATCAGGTGGGCTCTGAAAAAGGAGTCTAGAAGTTGGAAATGGAGAAAGTCATAAAGACACAGTCTTTCTGGCCTGGAAGAAAGAAAGCACCATGTCCTGAGCTGCCTTTTCAGGCCCCCCTGGCAAGAAATTGCAGGTGGTCTCTAGGAGTTAAAAGTATCCCTGTTGACAGCTAGAAAGAAAATGAGGATCTCAGTTCTACAACTGAAAAGAACTGAATTCTGCCAGCAACCTAAATGAGCTTGGCAGAAGACCTCAAGCCTCAGGTGGGAACTGCAGTGCAGCTAACACCTCGACTGCAGCTTTTAGGACACTGAGGAGAGGACTTGACTCTGTTATGCCCGGACTTCACCAACAGAAGCTATGAGATAATAAAACATTGTTGTTCTAAGCCACTAAATTTGTGGTAATTCGCTATATAGCAACAGAGAACTAATACACTGGATAAAGGACAGATTGCTCTCCTTTACTTCATTTGATCAGAGAGGATGGTCTAGGACCCAGGGAACCCAACTTCTTGGTTTTGTTCTTCAATTAATTACTAATGACCTTATCCCATTGTTCCTCTTTTTAAGCTCGATTTACTCATATCACCAAGCAAGGTCCAATGGTGTTGTTCTTCCCCCCCTCTCAAAATGTGTCCTTATACAACTTTGATACTTAAACCCTGAAGTTTAATTCACTTAGCAGGAGCAGCCACTGTTTCATGAAATGTGAATATCCAAGCCTGCACTGACGAGTCTGTTAGTTTATCTTTCAGGAAGTCTGAGACTTTATCCCTGTTGCCCATCAGGCTGCACTTACACAGGGTAGCCCTCCATCAGTCCTTAGTTAAAGCATTATCTGCATGTGCTCTAGATCTTTGAAAGTTTTTCATTTGTCATTGGGGAAGCAAATAACAATCATGAGAATCCATTCAGTCTCCCTGTATTTCAGAATATAGGATAATCATGGCTGTATCAACTGCCCTAGGTCTGGTAGTTATGAAAGAAAGGAAGTTGGCTGTAGATATTCCAAACCTGCTTTACTGTGTCACTCTCTTTAGGGGCAGTGGATATGATGCTAAAATAGATTAATAGAACTTATGACATCATGTTTATGGGGCAGAAAACCCCTAAGTGTGTATTAATGGAGTTCCTGGTGAAAGAAATACATCTTTACTCCTTTATACCTTGGTGGGTGAGCTACAGTGGGCATCAGTGGAAATATATGAAGACATTGACTTCAGAAGGTCAGCCTTTAAAGGACTTTTTTGACTTCCAAGTCAATGAAAATTGATTTTTGTTGTTGACCAAGACAACTGTTACAGAAGACTTCCAACCTTTAAAAAATTCTTATTAAAGATAACATACAGAAAAGAACCCAGAGTCTAAGTGCAGGGCTTAATAAATTTTCACAAACTGAACACATCCATGGAACTAGCACCTAAACCAAATACCCAGCATCCCCAGCATTACTGTTGGGCCCTTTCCAGCAGCTGTTACCCAGAGGAATTGCTCTTCTAACACCACAGGTGATTTTGCCTATTTCTCCAATGTTTTTTGACTTCATAGAAGTGGAATCAAACAGTTGTATACTCTTTTTTTCCTGAACTCATGTTGTGTGAACAGATCACAATTTATTTATCAACTCTGCCATTTTAGGTATTTAAGTAGCTTCTGAGTTGGGGACATTTCAGTAGTGCTGCTATGAGCATTGCGGTGAGTAACTTTGGGGACACGTGTGCACATTCTGCCAGGAGTTAACCTAGGAGTACAATTGCCCAGAGTCTTAGGCTGTGTGCAAATTCAGCTGATTTACTAGATATTGCCATATAGTTTTCCAAAGTAGTTGCATCAGCTTTTACTTCCAAAGGCAGAACATAAAAGTTTTGTTACTCCACATCCTTGCCAAGATTTAATATTGTCTTTTCATTTTATAAAAGCTTTTCAAACTTGTAATACATTTTAGTTTACAGGTGTTATCATTTTTTCTATTGTGAAACTAATAAGCACCTATATGAAAACATCAGTACTGGGCTCAAAAGCCATTGTACTCTGCAGAGTATCATTTGTTAGGATGACAGGTGGTAACAATAAATGACTTATGCCCTTTGTATCACTCTGTTCTACTTTGCAAAATGGCCAGGCTCCTCTATAATTCTGCTCTTGGGTCTTCTGGAAAACATAAAGGAAATTCTACCTCTTAAAGAAGTTAACTTTTGCTTCTGGAACTTAACACTCCTGAAAAATATCTGCCATATACTTACATTTTAGTCAAGTCTGTTTGCCTTAAATAATACTCTGCATATATTCACAGAGTTCATATTATCCATTGGGACCTACACCATATGCTGGAAATAATGATGAGCACCAGTTAATTATTCACCAGGTTCTAGTTTAAGATATATGAACTACAGTTAATTCTGAAAAATATTAATGTTGCCTTTTGTATTATTTGCAATTATTTTTTAGCCTGTGGGCCAATTTGAATTTACTGACAACTCGTCCACTAAAAAAGAAGTGTGAGTCATTTTAGGAACACAAAGTTGCTTCAGCTACAAAAGAATGGATGCACACTTTAGGAAGTTCATAAAGAAGATGGGCTAAGACCAACAAAAGTTTATCTTGAAGGAAATAATTGGAATTTGAGTAGCCTTGACAGGTTACATGCCTCCAAAAAGGAACACTTATTATTTTTTGCCCTTCACTGGGTTCCTCTACATGATCTTCAACGATATGGCTTTAAATGATACAGATTATGTCAGTCAGAATTTAATAAGGGAAGATGAACCTTGTGGGTGATATGGAATGAAGGATTTGTTACAGAGATTAGATTTTATAAAATTGTGGGACAGCTGGGGAAGTAAATGTCCAGTAGGGTGGTTGGCTGAGCAGAACATAGCTTCCAATGAGGACCCATGAAAGGGAGATGGCAAAGAAGTTTACAGAAGGCCATTTCCTATGCAACTGACCAGGCCAGCAGTATGCCAGCAGGGCAGGTAGTCAAAGGGTGTCTTAAGAGATAGTCAAAAGGAAAGACAGATGCAAAATTGAAAAGAACAAGGACAGAGTGGAAGCCATGAGGGCAAACTAGAACCTATAGGGACAAACTGCCAAATGCTTCTATCTCTCAGTGCATGGAACCTCCAAACTGCAATGCCCTGCAGAGGAGCTGGAGGCCTTGCAAGAGAATTGTATGTCTACCCAGCGAGGGATTCAGACAACCTGAGACAGGAGGACCAGCAGGAGATGCAGGAGCTGTGGGCCAACTGATGAGCAACATGTGCATAACCAGCCCAGGGCCTGATGTCCTACACCCACCAGCCTGGTGCAATGATTGCAGCTGCACTTCTGTCCTCCAAATCACATGGAAATTTCTCTGTGGCCAACTCTAACCCAGAGACATTTAGATTACCTATGTTGATGAAGTACAAAAACTACCACAGAGATAGACTATAACAGAGATTGAAAAAAAATTAAAAATAGGATACAATTCCATCCTTTCTTTATAACAGCATAAACACTGGGGTCCAGAGAGATGATGTCTTATCCAGTGTCCCAGAGCTGGTGATAGGTGTAGAAATTCAGTCCCATGTGTGTTGATCTGGGTGATATCACGGAGCAACGCTGCATGTAAAGTTAAGACACCTGAGATTTTGACCCTAATTAATTGTTTGGCCTTGGGAAAAACAGTCACTCAATTCTGGGTTCAAGCTTTCTTGTGAGAGAATGGCACATGAGTTAGGCCCAACAAATTGAAGGTGCTCAGTTAATATCTAATGAATAAATGAATAAACATAGTCTCTCAGGAACAACCTTATAAAACTATTAAAACCTTATAAAATTACCCTAGTGGCCAATATAAACAATAAATTAAAACCATGGCCCTGAGCCTTAATTGTTAAGCATTCTTATGTATTCTCGTGAAATTTATCTGGGACTAGAATTGATCCCCCATGTCTGTCCTCCTTTGTACATGTCAGATTTCCAGTCTCTTGGTCATGTAGCAATTAGACTTTTTAAATACTTTTGTCACCCCATTGTGGCTTCTCCTTGATTCATCAAGTCTGAACTTTTCAGCAGGGGTCCAGTGTCATGTAACCAAAAGAGAAAAAATATCAAAAAAATAATGATAGGAAGAAGCTAAGAGAATACCAGATTTCTCGGAATGTATTCTAATGTTTTACTCACAAAGTTTTACTCACTGCAGTTTGGGCAGTGTTCAGCAGGGACAACTTATCTCTCTCCATATGGCATCATTTGGGGTAGCTCAAAAGCCAGGAGCTTAGGACATCTAGAGGCTACTCACTTTCAGCTAGGGCTATTGGCTAGAACTTCTACACGTGGATTCTTCAGGTGGTATCTGCTTTGTCCTGGCATGATGACTGGGTACAAGAGTGAGCCTTCAAAGAGAACCAGGAAGAAACCACATCACCTTTTGTGACAAAGGCTCAGAAGTTACATATCATTTTTGCCAGAGCTATAAACACTTCCAGATTCAAGAGGAGGAAATAAGGATTTGACCTCCCAATAAGAAGAGTATTAGCATTACATTTTAAGAGGAGCCTGAGGGACCAGGCATCTGACTGCACACCATCTTAGAAAACATAATCTACCGCAAGCACTGATCAATACTCATGATGAGTTTATGGATGCAGAGCTTGTAACCAAAATGAGTTCTTAACCAAAAGAAAATATGCTTATTCATGCATATATAAAAGCATACACATGTGCATTCATAATGAGTACTTGGTAAATAAAGTTAATTCTTGCATTCATCTTCCTTCCAAGTTATTTTCAGTAGTATTCCTGAAGGCAACAGCAAGGAAATGGGTCACTCAATCAGTTCAAAGTAAAAGTACTTTTTTCCTCATCATTCATCTTCTCTCTGGGAAAATAAATCAGGCTGCTGAATTTTGGAACCATATAATTTCCATGGTAACAAAGCCCAATTCTGAAAGTGAATTATAATTCTTTGCAATATTTAAAAAATCTGAATTTAGTCTGTGTGGTGTTTAAAATTACACTTAATAGCAGTAAATAGCATTACCACTAACCTTCCACACAAACACACTCACAGTG
Source organism: Anoura caudifer (assembly GCA_004027475.1). Lineage (NCBI taxonomy): Eukaryota > Metazoa > Chordata > Mammalia > Chiroptera > Phyllostomidae > Anoura > Anoura caudifer. The sequence goes on along the minus strand of PVKU01001247.1, from coordinate 54,331 downwards.
TACACAAATACACAAAGATACAGGCTACATGAGTGTTTAAAAAATTCTAAAATTTATACTATGTGACCATAAAAATAGGGGGAATTAATATAAATGAGATTGTCTAGCTTGGTCTTCTTAGATCTGCTTCAAGTCAAATTTTGTTGTTTTGCTTTCATTCAGGTGGTTTTAGAAAAAATCTGACCATTTGAAGCCCAGAGAAGAAGTCAACCATCATAGGCACAAAAATGAGAATACTTATGATGTTTGGAAACTACAAGTAGTTCAGTGCAGCTGGAGAGTAGAGTTATGTCTGACACAAGCCTTATTTTTAGTGTTAGAACTTTTAGTTATGAAGTATTTTAAAAATATAAAAAAGCATAGAAAATGATATGATAACCACACACTTAACCCCATGGTTAATAGCTATTACCCATTTGTAATATTTATTGAAACCTCTTTCCCTTCTAAATAAATATGAACTATTCAGTTAAAGCCTTACTTGTCCACGTGTCTACCTGCCCTCCCTCCCCAGAGATCATTATGCTGAAGTTCGTGTCTGATATTCCTGTGTATGGTTCTGTATATTCAGGCTTATGAATGAGCCCCTACCCATTGTATCTTCATGATTTAACAACTTATATAATGGTATCATGGAGTATATGTCCTTCTGGAACTCATTTCTATTGCTCAACATTATGATTTTTATCTTTAGACACAGGACATAAATACACCATAAGGAGAGTAGAGGCCAGCATTTAGTATTGCACAGATAGTTAATAATTTATGCAACTAAATCTATAGTTCACCTAGAAAGTTGATGGTGGCAGTTTTTGCATTTGAAGAAAATATTAACGATATGCTTGTAAGACTGGACATCAGAAACTCAAGTGAATGTGGGGAAAAGAAATGGCGGACATTTGCACACCAGCCCTTCCATTTTTGGAACACCAAGTGCTTTCTCTTATATCCATCCTATGTGGGCAGTTGCTGGGACTGCATGGTCTGTGGTGATAATGCCACAGAAGTCCAGTGAGTGTCCAGGAGCAGTGTACCTAACGCAGGTCCAGATTTGGGATCAGGGAGCCACATCTCTGAGTTTCCATCAGGGAATGCTGGTGATTTCTTGCATCCTAGCCCTCCCTCCCTGCTCCTACTCCTTTAAATCTTCTCCCCTACTGTGAACTTTGGACTGGGCTACATGAATCTGCACCCTACAGGCTGGGAAAGCAGAGGGCCACGTGCACATCCCACTTCCATTCCTTACTGTCATGAGAAATGCCTCACTTGATGTTCTGTTCAATTACCAGGTGTAGTTTGATAGATTGAGTAATTTTTAACTTGTTGTACATTGTTATAATAAAGGAACTAAATGGGGTATTTGTTTCAAGACACAAAATTGAGTCACTGATTCAATATCAGATATACATGAGTTATTGCCTACATGCCATCTCTCTTCTCTGCTTACCATATTACCCTCTGCATGTCTCAAAGAAACTCCTTACATGCAGAAATTCTCTCAAAGCAGAAAAAGGGACTGTGCACACATTTTACTTTTGAGGTGGCATTTAATTACTGCATAATGCTTATGAGATTAAAGTTATATTGGCCTCATATAACCCAATTAGTTGTATTTTATTTCTGTTGCATTTCTGGGTGTGTTAAGCTATGAGCAAGTGACTTCATGCAAATTAAACTGCAAGAAGCTTTTTAGGTTGTATTCAAATATATCAGGTTTGATAAATAGATTTATTTAACAAGGGTAGGACAAAGAGCTTTGTTACTGACGTACTTTATTGTCATTCTGCTGCACACTCTCATGTGGCTGTTATATAAGACATAAAGTCTAGGTATCCTGTCAAAATCTCAGATCTTATTTGTAGCTCGCTGCAAAGTGGCTTATTGTCATTTATTATTTCTTACTTGATTTATATAACATTTATCCACCAAACAGTCCATAGGTTTATTTACATATAGAGCACACACACACACAAACTTGAACTTCACTCAGTGCTGTCATGTAATTAGTAATATAGCACCAAAAATCTGTAAGAGGTTTTTTCATTTGATTTTTGTTCCCAGACCATGCTCTGAAAAGGCAGTTACCATATTTCTCTTACTTTGAGTGTTTATTGTTTGCCTCTAGGTGGATCGAATCATCTTCTGTGTCTTCCTAGAAGTTGACTTCAAAATCTACAAAAAGAAAATGAACGAATTTTTCCCTGTAGGTGAGTAAAGCAATTTGTTTCCTTTGGAATTGAGGATTGAACAAGTGGAGGCATCACTTATATTTCTGTTTCATTTCACATCTTAAAGACTATAACAAATGTGATCTCCATACACTAGTCACCATGGGCAACTTACCATAGCTCTTAAGAAGTCAATGTGATGACAGGAAATCTAGGCCCTGGATCTCTCTGTCCCATGAGCTCATTGTGTTGTCTTGGGGACATCAGTTAATCTCTTGAGTATCGATCACTTCCTCATATCAAAAGTGAGAGACTTGGCCAAATAGCTTCTAAGGGCTCTTCTTCTGACCCTAAATTGCATGATCTGTGATTTCTTCTCCACACTTACAAGTTGTCCAGATCTGTGTCTACATCTACCACGTTAACACCTTTGATGGAAATGGTGAGAAGCGCATTTATGTCTGTAGCCATAATTTAAACTTCCTGCATTAGAACCCTATTTCCCTCAGTTTTCTGGGCCCAAATTGCAATGAAGGTGGCAGCACTGTCTAGGGCAATCTGAGAAAGGTAGTCTTCATCTTATTTCACACTTATATTTGAGCATGTCAGTAAAAACTCAGGGCTATTATTAAAGAACCTTGAGTGAGGATTGTACATTAATTGGATATGCCGTTAGTTGGATCTGGTTAATTTGTATATTTCTCCTCGCTGTCTCTCTTCCAGTCTATGAAGGCTGAGGCTAGTTTAATGCCTTGTTATTTTTACAGTACCATAAAGTTATGGTACCCAAAGTTCTTTCCTCAGCCACAATAAAAATGGTTTCCAGGACATTTCAAGCTACCATAAGCATTGATGGCATCTGCCTTTCAGAAGCCTTTCTTTTAAAGATTTCCTGTCTATTTAAAGTGGCTTTTCACGTAACTGGTAAGAGGTAGGAAGGAGTGAATGGAGGGTGCTGGCACACATTCACCCTCTTAAGCTGTCTATCAGAGCCACACAATAGAGAGGACACTGTCCCTACAGATCAGAGAGGACAACTGCTACAGATGTTCAACTCTGTGCTGATGTTCAAAGTGGGCAAAGTCCTTCTGGGTAATTTGAAGTCCTTCTCTAATTGAAAGATAAATCTGCTAAGTGTATTTAATTTGGAACATTAATTATAGTATGTCCCTAATTACAACATAATGTAAATTCAGAAAGACTCCCCTGTGATGAAGAAGAGGATTGTGATTGGGGTATTTTTCTTTCCTTTTCTTTCTTCTCCTCTTCCCCTTTTCATTTTAGCTTTCTTTATTTTGTATACAATCAGATGTTTTACATTATAGTGAAACACTTAACAACTACTTAATAGATAGCTGTTGATAATGAGTTGAATTTAATAAATTCTTCTCCGTATAACCTAATGGCTTATCTCTTCTGTCTCATTCTCCTTGTTTAAAATTTTTCTTTATTTTCTGTGTAACCACAGTCAGCTGAGTATGTCTGCATTTCTGTAACCTTAAGTAGTCTTTAGAAAGTTTATTTATCTAAAAATGTGACTTGTCATGGTATGTGGTGTAAATATTCTCATGTCTTGTCAACATTACAGCATATTTTATAAGATTTTATAAATTTTGGACTCTGATATGTTTAGAAGTGATAACAATTTTCATTTTTGTCTTCTAAGATGAAAATTTGATTTCACTCTAAGATAAGATAAAAAATAACTGTGTTAAGTATAATCCATTGATATTAAAACAAATCTATCCATTAGCAGGTATTTCTAAAGATGCAAAGCCAAAAATCATACTACAATTTTTAAAAATGAGACAGTTTTAGCAGTTTAGAATGTATTAATAACTGTACAAATGATTGTTTGAAAAAGTGCTATTCTAAATATATCCAAAATGTATTTTAATACTTGAGCCAGTGAAATAATAACATCATCTTCAGTTTCACATCAGTGTTTTGAATCATGGCACATTCATGAAACTATTTCCTGTGCATATGTATAATAAAAGTGAATTTTAAACTAAATGTCAAACCCTCCAAAATTGTTGAATATTTCTGTAATGCTGAGGCAACAGCCACTTGTAAATTCTAATTATGCAATATGAAATAAAGGTAACCTCTAATGGAATATGTTACTGCTAATATAGATGATATCCATTATCTGTCCATAATTTAAATTTATGGTTAATTTATAACCGTACCATCTTTGATTAGATTATAATTTTTCCAACTTGCCATATATTTTCTCTGGACTGACTTATTCAGGGTACCTCTAACTAGTCTTCTTAACCCTTTCCAGTGCAATAATGGTAATAGTTCAAAGGGGAAAATGTCTTTTTTATATTAGGCCAAATCTCAGTATTTGGGGGTAATCACATGTCTTTAAATTTCACAGTTAGAGATCTGAAGCAAAATATATGAGAAAACAATATAAGTTAGGCTAGAAAAGATCATATTAAAAGTATAACACATGTATATCCACTACCTAATATTAGTGATAAGAATAACAGCTAATATTTACAGTTGTTTTCTATTAGCTAAATACACGGGCTAAATTACTTCTTCTTCATAAGTCTGAAAAAGTGGGCACTTTATTAACCCTACTTTTTGAGATATAGAAGTTGATGCATATTTGAGAATAATGAGGTATATAACTAAGGAGCAATGGAGTTTTATTTTAAAACTGGCAATGACATTTGTCTTTGCACAAGTGATAACAGGTTAATTTCCTCAGAGTGTCTTCAGAAAAGGATGAGTTCAACTCTGCAGATGCATTTGGAACACCGAGAAAGTCTTATTTCTAATTTCATCTAGTGCCCGCCATTTTTCAAAGCTACCATGTTTCTCTTTATTCTAATACCTCTAAGTGTCTTCATGAAGTCTTTCCTGAGTCAAATAGATCTCATAAGTAAACTCCAAATCATTTGGTCAGTGTGGTGCTATTACCTCTAGGTGAGCAGGAAAGTGATCACAAGGAAGTCAAAGACCTTACTGCACGGCCATGAGGAAGGTTGGAAAGGTGCCTGTATTAGTTTGCTAGGGCTGCTGTAACCAAGTACCACCGAGTGGGTGGCTCAAACAACAGAAATGTATTTCCTCACAATTCTGGAGGCTACAAATCTAGGTGTCAGCAGGTTTAGTGTCTTCTGAGGCCTCTCTCATTATCTTGTAGATCCACATTCATGAGATCTTCCCTCTGTATGTCTGTGTCCCAGCACCTTTTCTAATGAGAAAACCAATTATATTGGCTGAGGGCCCACACAGAAGACCTCATTTCAACTTAACTACCTGTTTAAAGACCCTATCTCTCAACACAGTCACATTTTGAGGTATTGGGTCTTAGGATTTCAACATATATATATTTGGGTGGGGGGGTTGGAGGGTGGAGGATACAACTCAGCCCCTAATAGTTTCATGGAAATGTAGCAGGAATCTTGAAGGAAAGAAACCAACATTTTTCCCCAACAGTTTTATATCTTGCTATGAGTGAAGCACATTTGACTTTTTCCTCTTAGATGTATTATTTGGAATTCTAGTGTTGCAAATTTATGGAATTATCATACACTTTAGCTGTAAATACTTTATAATTATACTGTGCCAGCACAGAGCCTATAGCAAGTGATATTTGTATGATACAACTCAGAAATCTGTTTGTTCTTAACATAAAAGGTTTATAATTTTTATGTAGTTTTCATTCGCTGGGACTATAATTTTTTTTAATTAGTCTAAGTCTCAATAGAGATTTTAAGGATATTAAAGCTCTTCCTAATAACAATATCAAATTTATACTTTAGAACTGTAGTAAAGAATCCTGATATTGCAAATTGGAGTGATATCATGCTCAAACTTCCTCCCTCTGTCACATTATTGAAACCTGTATTTGTTCATAGCAGTGTTTCTCAAGTAGGGGTGATTTTGCCCTTCAGGGAACATTCGAGGCATGTTTTGGTTTCCACAATGCGGAAAAGGAGGGGCTAGTGGCATCTAGTAGGTGGAGGCCAATTATTCTACTAAATGCCCTACAAAGCATATGACAGCCTCCTGCGTCAAGAAACTATCCAGCTCCAGGGATCAACAGTGCAGAGGTTAGGAGGCTCTGGTCTGGAACTGTCCCTCTTGCAATTCAAGCCAACAGGCCCAACTTTGCCTTGGGATTGAGCTTATTTTTATAGAGTTCTATTTGCTGATATCTTACCCAGACTTACCTGTCTAGCTGGATTTAGAAACTGTGCCCTTAGCCACGCCTCTGGCTTCCCAGATTCATGAACCACTCCTCATCCAGACGTCTGGACTTACCCTCTCTCCATTTCCTCTCCACCCACAGATTTTTATGTGTGGACTTCTATTAACTATGTTACCTGCCCCCAGCTGCCTAGCTTTCTTGGCCCTAGTCCACTCCTGGTATCTTTGGTCTATTGCTGCCCCTGGCTCTAGTGTATTGCTCTCAGAAAATATGATTAAGTGTTACATATGTTTTATACACCTAATGCATAAGTGTGGAAGCAAAGGCTAATAGACAGAGCAAGGAAGTACAAATTCACCATTTTTTTTTTTTTTTTTGCGCTACATACCTCAAGCAAAGACCGTTGCTTCTTTGACTAAAAGTTTTCAGTTTTATCATTGATCATTGGCTTAATGACCATTGGTTGATGAAAATCCTTGTAAGCTAACAAGTATGTTTTCATTTTAGAAACCTTCAACTCCCTAACACTGTCCAGTCTCAACTGATTCATTTGCAATAAAAAACACCTATAACTAAAAATACATCCATATTTTCTTTATTTTTTAACCCTTGAAATCAATGAAATTTGTCAATATTTTTTCCAGCTAAGAAATGTATTTGGCTTAGGTAAAATACTTGTATCAACCTATTAATAGTTAAATATAATTAATATATTTTAAATAATAACTAGCTGATAAAACTAATAACGTAGGAAAACGATTCCAGGTTGCATATGTGTTCAACCCAAACTTGCCACTTGTCTCTAAGAGGAAAGTTTCATTCCTGTTTATGAATGTAACTCAAAAACTCATTGAAAAAAATTTTAAAGAGGTTGAAAATGTTCCTGTGTTCTTGTTAGATATAACAAAATAATGAGCCAGTTGACCCACTGATATTTTGTGGATATTTCTCAAGCACAATGTAAAATGATAACATTGCAAAAAATTCAAAGCTTTAAAAATGAGCTTTGGTAATAGTACACATCATATTTAAAATACATATATGATCATTATTAAATAGTAGTAGATAAAATTATTATATATAAAAATCATTATAAATAAGTTTATAAATTAATTACAACTTTTTTCTTTTTTTAATTGTTGTTAAAGTACAGCTGTCTCCATTTGCCCTCCACCACTCCCCTCCACCCCACCCATCCCCACCTCCCACCCTTGATGCTTTTGACTTTGTCCATGTGTCCTTTATACATGTTCCTTGACAACCCTTCCCCTTTACAACACATTATCCCTTCTCCCTCCCCTTTGGTTACTATAAGTTTGTTCTTTATTTCAATGTCTCTAGTTATATTCTGGTTGCTTGTTTGTTCTGTTGATTAGATTCCACTTATAGGTGAGATCATATGGTATTTGTTTTTCACTGTCTGGCTTATTTAGCTTAGCATAATGCTCTCCAGTTCCATCCATGCTGTCATGAAGGGTAGGAGCTCCTTCTTTCTTTCTGCTGCATAGTATTCCACTGTATAAATGTACCATAGTTTTTTTATCCAATCATTTACTGATAGGCACCAATAATTTGCACATCTTTTAACATAGCTAATATTTTATAAATAAAAAAATCAAAACCTTCTCAATCAGGTTTCTGTTATTTGACCTGCTTATACTATTCCAAATATGTAGTAAGTATTATTGAAATAAATGACTTTTATTTTTTTCTGACTATGTGTTTTGTCATTTATTTCCATCTGTCCAAATTATACACAATCTTGCAAGGCATCTCTGGATCAATTTTTATATTATTATTTCTTTTTTGACCTCTTTGTCTTGTCTCACCAATGGAAAGGTAAGTTTGTGGAGATCAAAGATCATTTCTAATATTCCACAGCAAGTTCCACAATATATAAAATTTCTAAATATATGGTAGGTGTTTATTATAGTAAATACAAACCTACCATGAATTAAAGCTGAAACACTATTTAACCAGTCTCAGGCAAAAAGGCATTTTTTCCAGAAAGTATAAGTATTGTTACTATAGCTAGATGAGGGTATAGCACTTCTTTTCATATATTTTTCACCTTCCACAGCAAAGAAGAATATCCAAAATAATTAAATAATATCATCTGACAAATGGGCATATTTAAAAAATATTTATCTAGATCTATTCTTCAAATTTTAACAGAGAAAGTATTCTTATTACATCTCCTTTATCCCTCCTCCTTACTAATTTTGTAAGTTTTTCTTATCTATTCTTCTAGAACCATTCATTATCTTTCTGCTCATCAATAAACAAAAAATTTATTATATGCCTACTATACACAAAGCTTTGATCACTGCTGCATTTAAGGTGTAGTTCTTATAACTACACCTGAGAGTGTAGTTATAAGTGCCTGAGAGGCAAGTATTTTACAGAACAGTTGGAAGACAGTATCAGCAAATAATTAAGTATAGCACCTGTATGGTCATAGAACCCAGGAATTCAGAGACAAATACTCCGGGGACCAGGGTAGTGGGGTGCATTTCATGAACAATGCAGCACTTTAGTAATCTGTAAAATATGAGCAGGTAGAGAGAAATGACACCAAGTGCTGTGTAAGTGACACAGAGGAAGCAGGGCAGTATAGATGGGAACATTTTTTTAAATAAGGAAGGTGCAACTGAGAAATGTTGATGCTAAAAGTAAGTCTTTGAGTGAGATGATAACATGATAGATTCTATATTTAAGAAGAATTAAAAATTAATTATTTAAAAGAATTAATCAGTCCCAATTCACAGACCAGCTTTCCAACAATAACCCCATGTCATAGGTTCATCAGTCACTTTTGTTGGCATAAATATGAACAGAGGCTGAAGAAAGCTCAACAAATTGCCCAAAGTCACACACAATTGGTTATTTCTGACCTCCAGGTCTTTCCACTACACAATGCTTCCTCCCATAGCTATCCTGAAAACATGGACAATCGTTTAAAGGTAGACTTTATGTCAAAAAAAAATGTATTATTTATTTGCAGTGATAATGCTAGAGCTTTTGAAAAGCTAGTGTGCCTCCTGCCATACAGCATATCCACATATCCTATTTTTTCACCTTCTTATCATTTTTTCAAAAACAATAATGAAGTACAGGGTGCAATGATCTCTTAAGTTTTTCTCTCCTCTTGCCTTGTCAACACAGTTATAAGAAGACAAAGCTTGAAGGCAGTATTAGTGACAAGGGTGGCTAAGATCTGAAATAGGTAACAAATGACTCATGAAGAGCTCAATACATAGTCAAAGCATCTATATGTAGGGGAGAAACCAATGGGTTTGTCATCACAAAAAACATTTTGTATTCCTGTCACAACCACCTTAGAGCTGTGTGACTCTGTGCTTCACTTTTGTCATGTACAAATACAGTAATGGGCCAATTCCAAATAGAATGAATAACAATGTAAATGAATATTCACAAGGGTATGTAAATGAAGCATTATAAATGCAAAATACTCATATTTACTTTTTATTACAATTTTAAAGGAGGTATTTCAATTTGGGAGCTTTCTTTATATATATAAATTTTTATTACCAAAGCAGTACAGATTTGTAATTTAAAAAAAACATAATCAAAAAAAAGAAAATATAAACCATCTCCTACCCTACAGTCCAGAGATGAATTAGATTTTGTTGTTTATCCTTCAGGTGTTTTAAAATAGAAAATGCGAATAACCAGAAATGTAGTCTTATAACTTGTGTGTATCACCATGCCTTATGAATATTTTTTCTTATCCCAAAATCTTCCATTACATAATTTTAATGGACTCAATGTTCACTGAAAACCATACTATTGAATTATGGAATTATTATTGTAAATTATTCTCTATTTGTTTATAAATGACACATAGATAAATAAATAGATAAATACTGATACACATTTTTAGAATACTTTTCTAAAGAATTTCTAAAAGTGGAATTGTTTTCTTCAAAACACATACCAAACCAAGATGATTTTGTTAGTAATTGTAAAATTGGCCATTGTGTTTGCAGCACCATGGATGAATGTCATATACTGAATAACCACAGGGGTCACCATTCATAGAATAAAAAATATGAACACCAGCACTCTCATAAGTGATCTGACCGTCTTAGTCCTTTTGAGCAGCTATTACAAAATATATAGGCTTGGTGTCTTATAAACCACAGAAATTTATTTACCACAGTTCTGGAGGCTGGAAGTCTGAGATGAGGATGTCAGTATGACAATATGAGGATGTCATGTCAGTATGGTCTTGGTGAAGATTCATTTTCACATTTCAGACAGTCTTTTTCTCCTTGTATCTTTACATGATAGAAAGAGGGAGCCCTCTGGGGTGTCTCTTATATGGGCCCCAATTCTGTGCATGGCTGCTTCACCCTCATGGTCTAATTCCCTCCCAAACATTCTGCCTCCTAGTACCATCACATTGAGGGGTAGGATCTCAACATATGAATTTGGGAAGACAAAAACATTCTGTTCATTGCACAAGGTTTATAGTCCAATTAGTGGTACATGAGATTTTACTTTCCCTCCCTCTTCATAATGGGGCACATCCCATGTTATCACCATTACACATGACATAAGGTAATTACTGAGTAACAAAGTGTATTTTATTACTAATATGGCTTATTCTTTTGTCATTTATTACATTTCCAATGTCTTAATCAAAATTATTAATATATCCTTTGCATATTTTTTGACTATTTGATCTTTTTTCTTTTTAATTTGTAAGAGCTCTTTTTATATTGATTGAAGTTACTAATCCTTTCAAATATATGTTGCAAATAGTTTCTTTGTTGTCTTCATGATATTATTCTTTTATAACAAAAACAATGAGGAAAGGTAGAAATAAAGACAAAATAAAGATGAAAGAAAAATGTAAAAAAAAAAAGAAAGGAAAGAAAAAAGAAGGAGAAAGGGAAGAAAGAAAACAATGAAGGCAAAAAAAGAAGAAACACTTTTTATAAGAGAATGAAGATGAAAACAAACTAAAAACTCAGAAAGGACCTTGATATTAACCCTCTGTACTTAATCCCATATGAAATCACTTTATTTGTAAATGGGATTGTTCTGAGTTCTACTCCTCAGAAATTATTTATGTAAAGCAATCTGCTTCCTGATTACCAGGTATGGTAAGAGGAAAAATGCCCTACCCACAAAGATGTCTTAATTTGTGACTATGTTAGGTTACTTCACAAAGGGAAAATAAGATTGTAGATGGAATTAAGGTTGCTGATTAGCTGACCTTAAGATAGGGATGTTATTCTGAATTATCTGGGTGGGCTCAATGTAATCACAAGGGTCTTTGAAAATTGGAAGGAGGAGGGAGAAGAGAGTCAGAGGAGACAAGGCTAATGAAGAATGTTCAGAGATGCAACCTTGCTGGTTTTGAAGATGGAAAATGGGGGCCACAAGCTAAGGAAGGTGGGTGGTTTCTAGCAGCTGGAAAGCCAAGAAAACAGATTCTCTCCTAGACCCTCCAGAAAGAAACGCAGCCCAGCCCACTTCTTGATTTTAGCCCAGTGAGACCCATGTCCGACTTCTGACCTCCAGACCTGTAAGATAGGAAATGTGTATTGTTTTAAGCCACTAAGTGTGTAGAAATTTGTTAGCAGCACCAATAAACTAATGCACCAATTGTTCTTAAATAAGTATAAGAAATGCAAGATAAACTGCGTACCCAGTTTGAACTGCACATTTTTTTTTCAAATGAAACATTCAATGTATAGAAAAAACTACAAAGTGAATAAATCCAATTTTCTTTAATTGTGAATATTTATAGGAACTTGGTATATTTGTGCATATTTGTACACTTTTAATATGGGGATTGCATTGATGTTTAGAAATATACAAGATGTGCTCTTTCTAACATAACATAAATGAGTTGACTGCTTTCTTAGGAAATGGGTGTGAACCATTTCCACTTGATGGGCCTCAAAAGCTACAAACGCATTTTGCCTTCATTGAAAATCCAGTGAAGTGTTGCTGTAACCAAGCAACCTGAATACAGGAAAAAGCAGCAGGTATAGACAGAAAGCAATCTGTCTCTTCAAAATCAGGGAATGTGCAGTGTGTGTAGCAAATGCTGATAAACATCATAAGCAGAACAAATGAAGACCTGGGGACAGGAGCATTGACTAAGCAGTTTGACCTAGTTAGGAAGTTCTGGTAAAACAAAGACAAGGCAAAATGCCGGCTGGAGAAGGGAGCATGCCCTAGGCATCTTAACAGAGACCCCTACTGGGTGCTTTTAAAAGACCCTTCAAGCATTCTGAGTACACTGATACTAGTTTTGTAGCTGAAAACATTGGGACAAATGCAAGGGAAAATAATTAATTTTGAGGACTACTATATGAATAAAGTAATGTCTAATAACACACTGAACTTAGAATAAAGATAAAAATAAGCAATAGAGTAAATGAAAATCCTCCAACCCATGCAGTTAATGTTTGAGTCTAATTTCTACTCTTAGCCACATGTCTTTGAAGTGTTACCTCTTTTATTTGCTATTCCCTCCAAAATCCACAGCAATCTTGTGATTATCTCTACCTTGCTACCACACTGTCCTTCTTGAGGTTATCAGGATCTCTGACAGGTGGAGCATGGTTATTGAAATCAATGCATATTTAATCACATGGCTTCACATGACTCTTTGCAGCCTTTAACTCACTTGAATGTACTTGAATTTGACAAGGAAATTGTATGACCTATTTCAGGTGTCTGTCCATTTAGTTTCTTAGAAGTGAGAGCCTGCCTTAATAGATGACCAATCTCTTCCACTTCTCTTTCTGCCATTCCTCTCTGTTATACCTACACATAGTTCATCTCCAGCTGGAGTCCCTCAGGCATCTCCAACCCCAACACATCTAAAACTAGATTCAAAATCTCCCCCACTCCATACTCTTATTAGGAATAAGAATCCTGTATCTTGATAAGTGGTATCATCATGTGCCCAAATGGCCAAGCCAAAAGCAGCAGAATCATGCAGTTATCCAAGCAGTGCCTTTTATTGATTCATTTATTTACAAATTAATGAGATTTGAGTGTTTGTCTTAGCTAAAGATCAGTTGGGTTGCTAGGGGTGGGGGTGAGGGGGCAGGGCATTGTAGCTTTGGGTTTTTCTAATAGCCCTATCAACTACTCTGCAGAAAGTGAATTTAGCAAATGTTAGATTCAGTGGGTCCAGGTTTCCAATCTAATGGCAGGACCCATGCCCAGTGAAGCCTTCCTTTTATCAGTCATTCTTTGCTTGGAATTTCTGCTTTGTCAAGTTTCACAAGAAGCCATGAAGTGACTAACATCTTCCCTACATCACAGAAATCCTAAAAAGCTTGCAGCACTTGATTTTTGTGAATATTTTCTTTCTCTCTAAATGCACATTGCTCCTAGAAACCCTAGTAATGAATTATTTAAAGGGGGCTGGGGAAAGACTGCAGAAGAAGCCTGTGGTGTGAACTTAAGCCTTAAGAAAGGATTTGGGAGCACATGAGTAAGATCACTATAATTGTTTTTTTTTTTTTGGTTTGTTTGTTTGTTTGTTTGTTTTTGCTTGGCAGGCCTGCCCATATGTGGGAATGTCCCTGAAATTTTGACAGGAAAATTGTACGGTCTTTTTCAGGTGTCCATCCTTTTATTTTCTCAAAAGTGGAGAGGCTGCCTTAATAGCCCACAACAGTAACTTCCTCTTCTTTATAACACACTCCTTTTCCCCTGTAACCTACAAGTCCCTTTGAAGCTGCTCACTATCCATGTACATGCCCCTTAGTCAATCTAAGGGTCCCAGGCCTAACCTGTGATAACCGTGCCATCCAGTGCATGATAGCTGGGTGATTTGTAACTGGAAAATTGTAACCCACCCCATCATTCTTTTGACATTGTTTCTGTAAATACTGACTCTGACTAATACATAGCTTGTAGATTAACAGCATGTTTCTATAAGAATCCTAGGAACTAATTTCGAAAATACAGACTCTGACTGTCAGGCATCCTAGGTCAGGTAGATTTGCTGACCTTCAACCATTGAGCCAGGGTGATATGAAGCCGAAATGTCTAAACCAGGATGATGCACACCAGACCATCACTTGCCTTATCAGAATGAACTATGCTCATCTGCACGTAGAGAACTTGGCAAACCCCTCCCTTGATTTCTTTGTCCCATTCCACTCTCCCTTCTTATAAGACAAAAACAAAAAATCACCTCTGCCTCCAATGAAACGGGAAATGAGTTTTGTGACATGAGTCCTCCATCTTCCAGATGGCCAGCATCTGCAGATAAGTCACTTGCCTTTACATCAGCACCTACCTCGAGCATATTGGCTTTTATAGCAGCAGGCAGCTGGACCTGTTTTGGTTATAATTTCAAGCTCAGAAGAAAGCACATACTACCTTATGAAGAGAATAACTATTGTTTGATCCCAGGGATCATGTGATGTGGGTACCCCTGTACCAGCACTAATGTTGGTTAGATATTACCAGCTACCTCAGTTTAGATATCCAAAAAGCAGGACAGCTACTGTTTCTAGAAGATACTCTTCCAGCATACACAAATATCAGTACATTTTTAAACTAGTAATTCTAAAGCTTGCATTAAGTGAAAAAGTAAGACAAATCCCAAGTCATGGCAAAATCCACGATATATTTTGTTTTACAAAGAAGTGTAAGGAGTAATGAGATGCTTCTCCAAAGATGGATATCTTTAAGACAGCAAACTTTCATATTAACTCTGTATCCCATAAAAGTAGGTGAAGTTGATAATACAGACTTCAAAGCATGTTAGGGACTTCCTTATGAAGGGGTTTCCAAAGTGTATAAAGCTATTACTGAAAACTGGTTATGCATGGGAAACTAGTTGGTTTTCATATCATTTTTATTAAAATAAGAACTACAGTTATATTTGTACTATTGTGTGGAATTCAACAGGGTAATCTGACACAGAGTGATGTTGTGAATAAGAAGAGCATCTATTATGAAATTAACATCAGAGGCCCCTTAAGATAAAGTGGAGCTTTAGCCTAGGAGGGGAAGGAGATTTTCTGGAAGTGGATTTCTGAACACACAGAACCACATTGTCTGATGGACTTCTCTCTGCTTTGAAATGGTACCCGTATCACTTTGACTAAGAAAATTTTATTTCATGTTTGTCCACCAACACAAAAGTATGATGCTTGAAGAACTGTTAGAAAGGCTGGTGGCTCCATCAGTCTCCTAACTGCTCCAAGTTTTGAATGGCATGATTTCCTATAACCATTCGCTTACATCTTCTTTTATGTATTGTCTCTTTATTTCCTAGTTTTGTTAGAAAAAAATTCTTGCTAGAAATGTGTTGCATAAATATGGCTCAAGTGAACACGTTATATAAAATAATGTTGAGCTAAAGTGGATTTCATTAATAAGGAATAGCACATTAGGTGCTTTATAGAATAAAAATACTGTGCTTGATTTTTAATACAAATGATATCAAAATATTAAGGCATTTGTTTTGTAGATTTTTAGTAAATTTCTCTTATGAAAAAATGTTATTGCTCAAAGGCTAGTGTGTCATTCCTCTGTTTAAAATATTTTAATTTTCAGGATAAACTTTAAATGGTTCAACCTGGAGTATTAATCAGAATTCTACAGAGAAACAGGACCAATAGCAGATACATATATTTTCTCTCTCTCTCTCTCTCTCCATAATTACATATATATGGAGAGAGGGGGAGAGAGAGAAAGTATAAATAATTTGTCTATAAAATTGTGAAGGCTGGCAAGCTCCAGAATCTGCATTTGGCAATTCATAGACCCAGGAGATGTGATAGTACAGCTCTAATAGGCATCTGAATGCCTAAGAACCAGGAGATCCAATGATATATTTTCAATCTAAATGCCTGCAAGCTTGAGACCCAGGAGGAGCCAATATTTCAATTTGAGTCAAAAGCAGAAAAAATCTGATATCCCAGCACTAAGGTAGTTTTACAGGAGTTTCCTCTTACTGGTGGGAGGCTCAGCCTTACACTGACTGGATAAGGCCCATCCTCATTAGGGAGAACAATCTGCTTTACTCAGTCTACTGATTAAATGTTATTTTTAACCAGAAACATTCTCACCCAGACAAACCGGAAATAATGTTTGGCAAATGTCTGGGCACCCAAGGCCCAATCGTGTTGATACATAAAACCAACCATCATACCTATCATGGAAGATCTTTCATTATCTAGCCAGAACAGATAAGTCTATCCTTAGTTTCTCCTATCACTCCCTGTCTTCATCCATTCAGAGCTAGTTTTGTTTGCTTAAAAAGACCTTGACTATTTCACAGCTGCTTTTCATTCTACTTGAGTGCAATTACCCTTGTCTTGGGTTGAGTCCCTCCAGAAGCAGACCTGAAATAAGAATTCAAATGGGAGTCATTTATTTGGGAGATCGTCTCAGGAAACAAAATCAGAGGAGTGGGGAAGGGAGATGGGGAAGTGAAGGAAGGCAGTAAGGTTAAGCTGTAAGCAAGTTATAAGTGCATTATCCCTTCTCTGACACCTTTTGTAATGGCACTGACAACTGGGTGCTCACTTCTGTGGCTGCAGAGGAGGAGACTCTGGGACACAATATAGAACATGCTTCTGAATTAGCCCACCTGAGACACAAGGGAGCTGGGGCACTTATATGAACATCTTGTCCCTCATTTATGAGAAGATGCTCTTTGGTCGGGAGGTGGGGAGGCAGTAAATACCCTGATACTCCTCTAGTGGGCTCAAGCAACCCAGAGAAAGCCTTAAGGCAGAGAAATCCAGGGCCTGGTGGCTAGATGTCAGGCTTGGCAAAATTAAAGTGTCAAGGAACAAAGGGGAGAAGCAGGCCATCTACATCTGCTCAGAATCTACTGCCTTTCTTTTCTTCTAGAGAATTCTTACCCTTAAGCATTCAGCTTAAGCCTCACCTCTTCTGGAAAGCCTTTGTAGATTTTCTGTCTTCCTTAGCTGCCTCTTGTCTGTTTCCCAATAGAATCTTTGTTTACCTGCACCAGAAAATCTGTTACTTCCTCTTCTGATAGTTGTTTTACTTTTCTACATCACCCACTTCTTTGTAAGCTCTTTAAAGAAAGGAATTGTAGATCTGTTTCTTCAGGGCCTCGCATAGTTCTGGCACATGATGCTGATCAATAAATGGTTAAGTAGTAAAAGTAGTACAATAATTACATCCTAACAGTGATAGCCAGTATTTATTGAATGCTCATTTTGATTAAGTATTGTACATGTATTACCAACTCTAGATGATTAGTACGTACTTTTGTTATCCCTATTTTCTAGATGAGGAAGCTAAGGTACAGGTTCATGTAGTTTGCAGCAGATTACACAGCTATATATAATTGGGCCTGGAAGTAAACTCAAACAGTCTAAGTCCAGATCCTTGATATACTCTTCACCAATATATGAATAAATGAGTGAATGAGTAGAATGAATGAATGAATGAATGAATGAATGAATGAAAACACCAAGTATGATTCTTCACACAGAGGGGTCTTTCTGAGGATAATGCTATCAGTACAGTCTGTACTATCTGCTCTAATATCTCAAATATCTGCTCTAATGTCACATTTTCTAAGAACCCTTCCCAGTAGCCCACTAGAAGCATCTATCCCTTCTCTGACACCTTTAGTAATGGCATTACCAACCCTCTACTATATGTTCAAATTTATCTTCATCTTTATATCCTAGTTTCCTTAATAGGTTTATAGAAAACTGCTTAAGGGTCTGATTCATCTTGGTGTTTTCTACTTCCCCAAACACAAAGCTTTGCACACAATAAATAGGCTGCCAATGAGTGTTTGCAGGATGGACTAATGGATATATGGGTGAAAAACAAAGGGATCTTAGACTCTTCTTTTATTTTTTCCAAGAAACTGTAGAGACTCTTTTCCACCCCACTCTGAGATTCCAGAGTCTGTCATCATAGAGATTTTAAATGGTTCTGAGAATACAATTCTATTTAAATATATTAAGTTCAGGGAAGAATCTGTGAAGGGTTTACTTTGCAACATTTTGATAATCAGTTAGAAAATTATATTTCTTAGAAATAAGTATACTTTCTCCCAAAACTGCATTTATAAGAAGACTGAAATAAATTGTATAGAAAATCACTAATGTTTCTAACATATTTGAATGGAAGAAAAATTATTTCTTTAAAAGCTAATGATGACCATTATGAATTACCTTCTTAAACCTCAAATGCACTTTCCATTTCTACTGACTAATACACCTTTAATCTTTATTTATAATTAACACTCAAAAGAGTATCATATTGAATAAATTTGGCCAAAATATGACTATGTTATAAAACACATTCAGGAGTAAATAGCAAATCTTTACTGAGTCCTCATCGTTTTCAAACAATCACATAGATACATGGTATCCTACTATGTAGAAGTGACATAGGAAATAACAGAAATTTAATGAAGTGGAAGCTTCTTTATTGATTCTAGTGTATAAAATGAATTATATTAGGTACCACAGGCTACAAAGGAACATAGGACATGGTCTTTTTCTTTGTAGAATTTATGATCTAGAGATGAACATAAGGAAGACAGATATGTTAATAAGTGACTACAGAATTTGATGATAATAATAGCTAGTATTTAGCACTTGCCAGTGTTTCAGTAGCTGTCCTAGTGCTTTATGTGACATTATCTCTTTAAATCTTACAACTCCATAAAGGAGGCAGTATTATTATCCCACTTGATGGTTTATGAACCTGAAACTCAGTAAGATTTGGCAACTTCTCTAAGATCACATGCCTAGTGAATGGGTGGATAGAAGAGTCAGTATGCAGACCTAAACCCAAACGTCCTTAAAGTTTATATACTAGGGCAGTAAAAATAAGATATGCGAAAGAGAGCATTGCTTATTCAAACTTTGGTTGAGCAGATATTACGACATTTCAACTTGGCTTTGAAGATGAGTGTGAATAGAGAGAGCAGGGCCTTGCTTCCAAGACTAAGACAGGTAAAGGGAGCTAAAGAAGCCCTTGAGTAAACAGAGAAGAGTCAAGTGTTGTTGTGCATGTGCATGATAGCATAAATGGAATAGCAGTGGTGAAATTGAGAAAAGTGGTTGGAACTCAATTATCTTGGTCTTGAGTGTTGCCCCAAAGAGCCTGGACTTTTCTCATTAGACAGAGAAGAGTTACTGATAAGTTGTGAATCATATCAGAGTTGTATTTTAAGATTGATTTGGAAGCTACATGTACCAGGAACTAGAGTCAGGATTTGGAAGAAGAGAGGACCAGTTTGGAAATCACAACATAGGTATGGCAAATGGCACTGATAGTTTGAATTCTGGCTGCATTATATAAGTAGAGAGGAACAAACATGAAAACAGACAGGATTTGGCACTGTCTGAATGTGAGGAATATTTAAGAATAAGAGATGACAACACAAAATTTCAAAATAGCAAATATGTCATTCAGAGTACAGAGGGAGCAGATGTCTTTATCTGTCCAGGTAAAGGGGGCTGAACTGGGAGAGGAGATGACAGGAATTAAACAGGACTTGTACAAATGGTGGGGCAGGTGAAAGCACATGGTTAAAGTCTGGATTTGCAAACTGGCCCTTCTCATTACATAATGCACAGACTGGTCACTGTGTTGATCTACAACCAAGTGGTGATTCCCATGTTCCTCAGATACTTAAGGTGTGAATGCCTATGTTTAATAAATGCAGAAAATGTGGCATTTAAAATCTGTAGCTTTTATTTTTTAGGAATTTAAATGACTTAAGTAACCATGAATAACTTTTGAAACAAAAACAAATTATTGCATATATAGCTTGTTACAATACATAATATTCTTTAAAAGAAATATAAACCCTAGGTGTTAAATTGTTCCCTAATGTGTATACTTTCTTCCTAATTTAGCATGATAATATAAGACAGTAAAAATGCATGACTTATCATTTCCACTAAGACTTTTTCTTTTTTTATTAGTCAAATTGGAGAATTCAGATGTGTCTAGCTTTCATATGAATTGTTCTTTTTTTCTGTTTTTTAATAGGTGATAATGAAGAAAAAGATGTTGACATGAAAGAAGATTCAGGTATTAAATTAATTACTTTATTCTAACAGGAAGGGCAAGATCATCCTGTTGATTTTACACACTTTACTTTTTAAAGAAAAGGCAAAATAAAGTTAATAAAGTAGAAATATATGTTCAAAGTCATAACATAAAGTAGTTTTTCCAACTCTTACGGCTAATACATTTACTGTATTTAAGTATTAAACATGACTTTGAGCTTCCCGATAGCTAAGGTAAAAATGAAACATGATGTTGTAGTTAATAGAATTATGTAACAAATCACTGCCACAACTTAGTGGCTAAAGCACCTACTTATTGTGTTCATATACTCTGTGGGTCAAGAATTCAGGCAAATCATAGTAAGAGTGACTTGGTAAACCTGCTTCATAAGGTTTCCTGCCTGAGGCCTCAGCAGGAAAACTGAACAACTTGGGGCTGCAGTTACCTGAAGAGTCCCTCACACACATGCCTGTTTGGTGACTGATATTGGCAATCAGCTGAAACCTTAGCAGGGAAGTTTTCTGAAACACTTACACATGGCTTCTTGATGTGATCTGGGGTTCTTCAGAGCTTGGCCACCAGATTCCAAAGTGGTTTCTCTAGAGAGAGTGAGCAAGCCAGAGAGAGCTTAGCGCTTTACAGGACTCAGCCTCTGAGCTACCATAGCATTACCTCTACTGAACATTTTTCTTCAGAACAGTCTAGCCAACTGAGGCTCAGAGGAAGAGAAAATAGACTCAGTGTGGTTCTGCAAAGCCTGTAGGATCTGAAACATTGCTGGGGCCATTTTTGGAAAATACACTTTGTACATATGATATATTGCTCTCATCAGAAATTAACTAGTGTTTGTTGAGAGTGGCTAAATCTAGTGGCTAAAAGCTTGGGCTCTGGACTGCAGTAGCCACTCCAACTGCGCTTGATAGTGAATGCATGAATCAATAGACCTGAATTCAATTCTACTTCCATCACTCTTTGACTTTAGACAAGAGTCTTTTCTCCATAACCTCCGTTTACACCTCTGGGGGCAATAGCTTACCATACAGTGTTGGGGGACTAAATTATACTGAACCTGAAATGTTTCTTGGACCTTAATAAACACTCAATAAATTATTACTTTCTTCTCTGCCATCTTAACAGATATTGGAAGGATATAGGACTTAATTCTATGGTATAAGTTCCCCATTTTGGTGACTACACTACTCTAGGTGTGAAATAGGGACAGGTTTCAAAATTAAAATAGATATTGTAGAGGTCTTAATTTTGTGCAACCTCCTGATCAATTCCAGAACTCCCTACAAACCAATGACAACCTTAGTCTGAACAGCTCCATTTACAGTGAACTCTTTAAATTCTGAGACAACCAATTTTATTAGGTAAAATTTGGTTAAAATTGTCCTTCTCCTGGTTAAATTAAATTTCTCACCCTTCTCTGACCTCTCATTATTTTTGTGGAGAAATAACACTAGTTCATCCTTCATAACAGTTCATTAGAACAATGATGGTAGCTTCCATCTACTCTTACTCAGCCTGAATGTGTCTGGTTCCTGAAATCCCCTTGGTCACCCCAGGGCAATGGCTCAGAGGGCATAAGAAGCAGGGGGAATCTAGACTCAGGAGCAGGATGAAGGAGGTGGAAGTGGGATGGTGGCAGCAGCTCTAAGTTTCCTATCTGTATCCCCTTGTTAAGTCACCGTTACTTTACAGCACGAGCAGCTTTCTAAAGAAAGTTCTTGTGACTCTCAGCTGATGCTTTTCTCTGGTCATGAAAGCAAATGCAAAATATCAAAAAATTAATTTTTCTGGAGCAACCTTCAACCGAAGATGGGCCTAAGCTGCTCCGTCACCCAGTAGCATACATCAGAGGGATGTTCTACTACAGCATTGTTCAGGAGAGATATAATGTGAGCCTCAAATGTGAGTCTCATGTATAATTCCCGATTGTTTAGTAGTCACATTGAAAAAAGTAAAAAGAAACAAGTGGCTTTAATTTATTAATAATAATATTTTAATAATGTGTGTACTATTTAATATATGAAATATATTACCATTTCAACATATAAACAATATAAAAATTATTAGTCAGATATTTTACTTTGCTTCACACTATGTTTTTGAAATCCGTTTGCATTTTACATTCACATCTCGGTTCAGAGTAGCCACATTTCAAGAACTCATGGGCAATATGTGGTGTTGGGCAGCAAGATTGTATTACGTTGCCCAGAGGTCCCCAGGAGAATTGAGCCCTGATTTTCTACTGTGGAACTTGCTCATTAGCACACCCACCATTGGCTGCCTTCTCTCTTCTGTCTCACTTCCCTTCTCCCCTATGGTATTTCCTGGGATAATTTCTCGAATTAAGTAGTAACATTAAAACCTTTGTCTCAGTGTCTACTTCTGAGACAATCCAAGGTAAGACAGGACTCTGCTTGACCTTGTAAAACTTGAAGCCCAAGATAAAATTTCAATTGAATTGTCAATTCCTATACCTACGTAGAATGTCTCATTATTTAAAAGAACCGTATGTTGAAAAAAGGCTTTAAAAGAACCATATGTTGAAAAAAGTGGTCACCTTGTCTTGGATTACATTCCATGAATTTAATGCTAATGTTTGCTATTCTCATTTAGCCTGCTCACATAATGTATCCTTAGAAAATCCTTCAACCTTGGGGAGTACTGCCCTTTCAGCTAGCCAGAATAAAGACCTTACTTGCCAAGGATCATTTGCCTAAGTGCCATAAGTACACATTTTTAGGCAAAGGGAGCTGGCCTCTTAATGACATGCAGCTAGCTATCCAAACTGCTGAGTGATTTTAAGGAACTTATTACTGATGCTAATGCAGAGCCCATAAGGTTGGAGTCAGCATTTGTGTCTCGGGGACCTTAATTGGATCATCATTTCTGATTTTAGTCCCACCAGGTTTCCTGGGGGGTTTGTCTCTAACAGTTAGATGCAGCTGTTCAAGTCATACTCAACAGCCCAAGAATGCTGTCACTTAATGGCACAAAGATACAGGCAGAATGGGCTTCAGAAGCTGCTCTCCATTTCCTAATTTGATTGCTGAGATCATGGGGGATTTCTGTGCTGGATGGTTCCATGGTGTGCCTGCTGGCCTTGCCAGACATTGGTAAATGGGCTGGCTTGAGTTCAGATCTCACATTTGGACATGCTGGTCTCCCAGAAGAGTCTGAACTGCCTCCCAAGACCACTAACTGCTGCCTGCCCTCTACCATACATCACCTCTTCTCATACAAGTGAAAATGCTGGAGGAATGTTTAAGAATGGAATTACATAACTGAAGGGCTACTTGTGTGAATCAGCCAGGCAACAAATACTAGTGAGTGATAGTGAGTAATACTTTGAATACCAAAAACCAGTCAGGTACTGGTAAACTGACTCCCTGGGTAGAAGAAGTCCCACTGCGAAAAATTTGCAGATTTTTTTGGTGTGAATACAGCTACCATGGTTATTGCTCAGTCTACCACCCATGAGGTCAATGAATGTCCAAGTTGAGGAGAGATGGGTACAATCAGTGGTACACGCTGGCTCAAGTCAGCCCCAGCATACCTCTGTTGAGTCATATATTAATTGAGCATGTAGCTTGTGCCAATCACTCAACACACATGAACTCATTTAAGATATGCAACAACTCTGGGTTGCAGGGACTGTTATTACTAAAGTTTAGGAGGGCTTAGCTGCTTGCTTAAACATCAGAGACAGAATCTAGGTATAGCTGATCTCAAGAGTCATGTTCTCAAGTTTGTGTTCTTGTCTTCAAATTCTAATAGTAAGTAGAGGCAGAAACATCTCTGATGGTGTCAGAATAGGTCAGCCCCAAGATGAGGCTCTGCCCCGTGTGAGGTGGTAGAAACAGGTTGGCTTAAATGTCTATGATTTTTTAAGTCCTTTAACACTTCTTTAATCCTAGCATAGTAAATGTATTCCTATGTCCTTCCATTTATAAGACTATCTGCTGTTGAAATGGGCCCCAAACTGAGCCAGCAAGGACAGAAAATCAGCACCCACCTATTCCATGTCAGCCACAGGAAAGCGAGGAGCAAAGTTGAGTTTCTCAGGTGGCAAAACCGTGCTCATGGCACAGTTCCAGGTTTCTGCCCTCTACCAGAAACAGAGGCAAAGTAGGTAATGTGATACACTGAAGGAGAAGCATGGAGTGTTTTTCAGAAATGTTTCTTTAGCTTCCCAGGCCAAGAGGGAGAGTTGTTTCTGCTGAGCCACAAGTAGACACCTGAGTATAGAGGCCGTATGCATCAGTGACTTTCATTTCAGTGACTCCATGGGTGTTATGAAATGATACTATACTTCTGTCATAGAAAACTGTTCCTAGTTAACATGAATGCATGCTCACAGACTATCCAAGAAATGGCCTACAATTTTTTCAAAATTCAAGTACTAGTACTTTGGGGGTACTTAAAATCTCAAAGTGTGGGCAAACAGATGCCCACATCTTAAATCTCATTCATTCTCCAAAAATTCCCATTCAGGTGAAAAATCAAGATTTAAAATGCAAGATTTAAAATCAAATCAAGATTTAACTCTCAAATATACACCTGCATGAAATACTGGTTTGGAGTTGAATTCCCAGCACTGAAAATACTTCTCTTGGCCCATGCATTTCAGGGGCGAGGCAAGGTTAATCTACTCCAGGGGAGATTTCAGTGTTGCTTTGTCCATTTTACCAATCCCCTTGAACCCAGTATCTTTGCTCAGTGAGCTGTTACAAGCACCTCAATTCTTGTTTTGCTGAACCCATTCTGAAGGGTGATTGTCAATCTCACACGTGGTAACAGAAGTTTGAGAGAGTTGCTAATATAGTCATTAGCAACCTATTTTACCCTGGCTGTGGTAATGACCTTAGATGTGATTGACATAAAACCACAGAAAGCCTAACTAGTGCACAAAAACCTTTGTAGTACATAATGTCAATGTTTTATAGAGCATCTAGCAAATACATTTTGCCCTATTTTTCTTTTAATAACTTGGAAAAGAAAATTTTAGAATCCTGGCATAAGATGAAAACTGCTAAGAGAATGAGAATTAGGCAAGGGCACCATTGTATCTTGGCCTTAAAGAAAGGTCTGGATGAAAGGAAAATAAAACAGAATTAGAAATGAAATTCTCAACACACTGGTAGGCACAAGGAAGACAAGAAATATTATAAAAGATAAATGCTCTTTTCTCATGGGATTTGCATTCTTGGGTGTGGGGTAGAGGAGAGTGACACACAATAAAGAAATAAACAAAAGAATGAGATAATTTCAGATATACCAAATGATGAATTTCAGAGAGATTGCCTTTGCAGGGATTCTTCACATTGTGTGGTCAGGGAAGAGCTTTCTTGGGAGCTGAATTTGATCTGAGATTAAAAAGTAAGAAGAGGTAGACATATTGGGTTAGCCAAAAAGTTTGTTTGCTTGTTTTCCCATAAGATGGCTCTAGTAGCACTTAGTTGTCTTTAACTTCATTCAAAACAATGTTATTAGATTGTATTGTGACAGCTGTCATACCAGTGTACATTAAAAAACCATAAAAACTGGTGAATTTTTGTGTAGCCATTTTAATATTGAATATGGAAGAAAATATGCAGCATCTTCAGCACATTATGTTTTATTATTCCAAGAAAGGTAAAAGACACAACTGGAATGTGAAAAAAAAAAAAAAAAAGATTTGTGCAGTGTATGGAGAAAGTGCTATGACTGACAAAACATGTCAAAATTGGATTGCAAATTTCATGCTAGAGATTTCTCTTTGGATGATGTTCCACAGTTGGGTAGACCAGTTCAAGTTGGACCAAATCAAGATATTAATTGAGAATAATCAATGTTACCCTACATGAGAGATAGCTGACAAACTCAAAATATCCAAAACCGTAAAGTTGATGGTGAAAATGAAATATGTGTCTTTTATTTTACAAGGGGAAAAACATATGGACTTTTTGGCCAACCAAATATTGTGTGTGTGTGTATGTGTAGGAGGAGTAGACGAGAGCAGATGGTGCAAAGTCCCTGAGGTAGGAACCAGCCTAATAGTGAATGAAGAAAACAAAGAGGGCCAATAAATCTGAAGCCAAAGAGCAAGAGGGAGATGAAGCTAGAGCTCTAGGTGAATCCCAAATGACAGGTTGTCTGGATCATGGAATCTTATTCTAAGATCAATGGTTTGGATCGTACTTTAAGAACAATTGTTCCTTAACAGGTGAGCAACATGATCTGGGCTACTTCATGGAAAATAAAAGAAAGATTAGAAAGCTAGAAGTTACAATTCAGAAGGTTATTGGATGAACCTAGGTAAGAGATATTACTGGTTTAGACTGGAATGATGAGTACAAAAGATGACCACAGTGGATGAATATCAGATATATTTTGGAGCAGAGCTGATAGGAGTTATGATAGAACTTATGGTTGTTTTCCTGAAAAAATAAATGAAGAGAAATATTAAGTACATCTCAGGTTTTTAATTAATTTCTGGGTAGACATATTAATGTGCTTGTGATGTGCCTATACTATGGAAAGAAGAGGTTTGCAGGCATGAATTATTTTTTTAGGATCAAATTGCACAATGACAACTGTCAATTAATCCATAAAGTTTTAAATCAAGTTCTCCTGAAGAAAGAAATAATTTGAGGTTGCTTTAAGAAGAAATTTTAATTTTTTAAAAAAAGCACTTAAAATTTCACATTTGTGTAAATCATTAATGTTGTCAACAACAAAAAGTATATTTAAGCTTGAACTTCAAGTTTGCTTATTTTCACAGGAAAATTGACAAAATTTAGTTCAACCACCAATGACAGATAAATCAGTGATTAGGCCTCACTATATGTGTGTATTACGAATAAGAAAACATCCTTAAATTTGAACATAATGTTGAACTCCACTGGTCAATATTTAAATAAGAATGTGTTAAATCTGTGTGCTTCCAGGGGGGTTAGAGCCAAAAGGCCTCTCTCCACCCCACAAGAAGAGCAAAGCAAAGAAGCCAGAAAGTTTCAAAGATTCTAGTGAGGGTAAGTCACGTTGTTTCTCCTTTTTTTAAATAAAGTGTGCCAGGAAAAAAATTCTCTTTGATATGCTCTCATGTTCAGATATTTCTAAGGGTTCAAAAATCACAGAACAATTCTTTTTCCTAATACATTTACTATCCCCTGAATGTGAGAATGAAAAAATCAAATTCAAGTTTAATTTGTTAAGGTAAACCCCAATTTTTTAAATAATTTTCTCAGCCCAATACATTTTGCATTTCTGACAGGTGTGGAGTTGTGAGTAGTGTCTGAAATCATGAGACACTGAAGGTTGAAATTTGTATTTGATGAGCAGCACTGTGGTTATTAGCTTATTGGAATCACTTGTTTTTCTCATGAACACATTCTGAGTCCAGAATCAGACTTCAGCAATGAGTGCCAGAACTCCCTGTTTTTGGAGTTTTCTTCCATTTTCTACAAGCCAAAGTATCTTTGCCTTTATGTGTTGAATAGGCAGGTTCAATTGACAGGTTTTATAAAGAAAGGACTGTCTCTTTTACAATGCTAGTACCACTTTCAAGATATTCAAATTTGTGTTTTAAAATGTAAATGAGGCATTTATAAGTGATTCTCTGCCCTAAGGGTATGCATAAACTTCTAAAAGAGGAACACAGTGCCCTGGCAGGTGTGGTTCAGTTGGTTGGCCTTATTCTGCAAAGCAAAAGGTTTGATTCCAGGTCAGATCATATATCTGGGTTGCAGGTTTAGACCCCAGTTTGGATAGGCATAAGAGGCAACCAATCAATGTTTCTCTCTCACTTCAGATTCTCTCCCTTACTTTCTCCCTTCTGTCTCCTGTCTCTAAAAGTAAATAAATAAAATCTTTTTTTAAAAAAGAGGGTACACACCTATTGTTTCTGCTGTCTTCTTGGAACCCCACTTCATCCACTGTGAAATGGAGAGAATAATAAGACTGATGATGTCTACTTGGGTCTTCCATGAGGAAGATGTCAAGATGAAGTAGAAGCACTGGAAATTAATAGGGGGAACTCCTTTGAAGGATACAGAGTAGCACTGAGAGCAGGAGTAGGTGGGAGGAGGGAAGGAAGGAGGGAGAATTAATTAGGAAGATCCTTAGTCTGCACTGCAGCCAGAAAGTCTGGGGAGACCGTGACTGGGCAAGGATTGGCCATTAGAGGAGGTGTGCATGGGGCAGGAGTGCTGGGCTGGAGGATCCCTTTTCCCTTGCTCACTCACTGTCTGCAAACAGCTTGGGAAGAACGTGGCCTTGTCATGAATATTATATTACAATGAATCCCAAAAGTGTAGGAGCTGGAAGCTGTCAGCTAGTTTCATTCCCAGTAGTAGGTTCTCTCTTGACGGGAGATCTTGAGCAGCTACTTCCATGACTGCACAGCCTCTGTGTGAGTGTCAGGGATCCAATGATCCATAATGACACTGCCTTCACTCTCATCTGGCACAGAACCAACTGAGAAGGCAAAGCTGGAGGAAAGTTTAAAATCAGAGAGGCTCAAGATGAAACTGCTTTGTCTCCCAGGCTCATCATAATGAGGGGAATGGTCGGTGCCCTCTGGGTGAGGAGCATGAGACAAGCATTATTGACTAATAATGAGCAAAAGAAATATTATATATAAGGTACCTAACAGAGGTCCAGCTTTCTGTTGGTGATTGCTATTATAATTAACATCCTAACCAGGACCATGATAGGATACATGCTGTCCTAAATCATTGAAATGTGCTTGAAAGTTTAGAATCATTTGGAGAAGAACACTTAGAACCTTGTAGAAGGCCAGAAGCTCTAACTGGCCCAAGGTGCTAAGATTCCTTGGTATCTGATTGGGAGAGTAGCCAAGGCTTCCATTTCCTACTGTAATTAGGTCTTTTCTGGGCACTCTATTAAGGCCATGACTGAGAAATGGATTAGAGGCAAAACAACAATTGCCTTTTCCCTGGAGAGAGTCTACATCACTGAGTGTTTTTCATTAAATGCACAGCCTATCTCAGAGGTTGTTATCCAGAGCCTGAGCCTGTTGTCACTTCCACTGTCACATGGTAGGCCATAAACTGATGCAGTTACGTCCCCTTTAACTAAAAAGGGAATTGCTCCTGGTTATTCCTTTAAACGTGTGAAAACTTCTTCACATCTCAAACAATTTGCTGTGTTTAGGAGCATCATATCATAACTCTACTATGACTTGGCTTATCCTATCCTCATCCAAATCTGTAGTCTCAGGAATTGCTCTAAGTCACAAAAATAGGACCACTATGGATTTGTTACCAGGGGTAGTCTCTCTGTGAAATGCAAACATTAGTCACTCCACAGAAACACGAGAATTGTGCATTTGTTCCTAAGATAATCTCAAAGACAAAGGAGTAAATTTTGTTGGGAAAAGAGCAAGACAGGGAGTGTAATGGGACATGCCAGCAGCAGTTGGTCCATGATAGTGTTACAGAGAAATGAAACAACCAAACACCGGAGGGATTCAGGAGCACGATCCTTTACTAACGTGCACGGGCCCAGAGGAGTGTGGACTCCAAATTCTGAGCCCCGAACAAAGGATTCAGGGGCTTATATATTCTCCTTCTTCTGGGTTACATGGCACAAAGCAAGGTACAGAAGCGGAATGCGGAAGTTAATTCAAATTCCTTATATGGCTTGCTAGTTTCGCACACTCGTGCACGCGCTCGAGCATAGCGGGCTAGTCTGCCTAACGGGGAGGAAATGGGCTCATGCTGAGCTCTGGGTTAATTTTCTACATCAGTAGGGCACTCACTATTTATCAATATTTCTGTTTTGACAAAATAAACTATGTCCCAATTCATGTGTTGTAGTATTGCATACATTTCACTTTCTCTCATGATTTGAAGTGTTAGAATCATTTGTTCCTACTGAATATGCAAATGCATACTGTATTACTGGGTAGAGGGGTAATATGGAGCATGACCCTTCCCTATAGTTGTCTTTCTGTTTTAGGGTTAGAGAGCCTTTTTCAAACTTGGTCATGTCTCTACTTTTTTTGTAACAGAAGCTTCTGATATTTTTTATTTATGGATCACCCAGCTTAACTTCCCAACTCTTGGCTTCATCACACCTTTTTCATACCTCTGGCTTCCCTACCCTGCCTCCAGACCTCATGGGTAAAGTTGGACCACAAACTCTCCTAGATTGTCTAGCCTATGAAATCTTAATAACCGTACCTAGATCCAAAAGAAGAGTCTTGAAGTGATATTGTCAAATTTTCTTATTCTGCAGAATTTTTTTTTTTTGGTACAGTCTAAAAAAGTTTTTAACTTTCCCAAGTCCATGCAGTTTATAAATGTCAGTATCTCTTCTTTTTCCTAGAACCACACAGTTTCTCCAATCTTTTTCCCTTTCACCCTTCTGAAAATGAAAACTAATTTTATTTTTTGAGGATATTTTTATTACTGATTTTAGAGAGAGAGAGATCAATATGAGAGAAACATAGATTGGTTGCCTCCTATATACACGCTGACCAGCATCAAACTTGCAACCTAGGTATGTGCCCTGAACAAGGATTGAACCCTCAACCCTTCAGGGTAGAGGACAATGCTCCAACCAACCAAACCACCTGTCCAGGACTGTAACTAGTTTCACTGAAGGAAGAAATGTTGCCGTCATTGTAGTCTTAACTGAAAGCGTTATTACGTTAGTATTTTGCTAAAGTATTAAACATCAAAATGAAAGTCAATTTCTAAACATATTTACTTGCATTTTCATATTGCATACTTTGAGATATTGAGTTTTATTCTGATTATTTAGACTGGAATTATATGGACCACAGGCAGCATACTTTAAGTGACTCACGGCAGTACTATCCCTATAATGAAAAGTTTAGTAATTTCAGATTCCTGATTAATTGTTTAGCATCTGATATAAATAAGAATGCTATCCATGAACCAGCAAAATCATAGAGAGAATTGTTTGAATGAAGCCTGGCTAATACAAGTTTTATCAATTTCAACTCCCAATAATTTAGAACAGGTTTTTTTCTTTTCTTTTATTTCAAAAAATAATTGAAACAATATTATTATAGAAAACTTAGTACTTTTGATAAAACATGCTTTTTTCACATACTCTTTCCTTCATCCTTAAGCAGTAAATCCTAGATGTTCCTTAGTACAAGTCCCTCCGGATTAGTGTGTCTGAAAATGTTATTTTGCTTCTTTTTTTTTTACAGCAGATTTGCTGGGTAAAAATTTGAGGTTGATGGCTATTTTATTGCAATATTTTAAAGATATTTTCCCACAGTCTTATCAATTCTGTAGTGGTGAGGAAGTATCAGCCCGATTGTTGTTACTTTTTAGTTTATCTGTCTTTTCTTTTTGGCTGTGTTGACAGTCTAATCTTTATCTTTGGTGTTCCTTGGTGTTACTACAATGATCCTAGCTGTGGATTTCTCTTTATCCTTCTTAGGATTTGCTTTGCTTCATGGGTATGGGAATGGGCTTCTTTCATTAATTCTAAAAAATTGCACCAATCTCTTTATCAAATATTACTTCTCCACTAATCATGTTATTTCTTTCTTTGCTCATCACTCTTAATTTACATTGCATTTTTTGTGTATCACTGTCTTTGATGCTTTCTAATTTTTTTCAAACCTATCATTTAATTTTCTAGTTTTCTATTCAACTTTATTTAATCTGATGCTTGACTTCTCTCTGAATTTCCTATTTTAATTATTAAAGTTTTCACTTTTACAGGGTTCATTTGTTATTTTTCAAATATAAATGCCATTTTATTTGACCAATAAAATATATTTTAAAATAACCTGCATCTGAAATTTAAATATCTCTAATCTTTGTAAGTAAAATTCTGTAGTTGTTTCTGGAGACACACACTTACTGTTATATCTTTGTCTATTTTGTCTTTTTTTATTGTCATATTTCTTGTATTTTTATTTGTGGAAATTTTGGAAGTTGGGTTATTTACATTTCATTTTCTGAGATACTACCAATTTAGGAACACTTTAAACTAAACAAATGGCTCAGAGTTTGTTTTTCAGTTTTGTTTTGTTTGCTACTTGTCCTTAAACCCATATTAGTGTGGGTATAAGATCGGGAATTCTCAGCAAATGTTTTTTCTTCCCCTCTTTCTCTCCAGCCAATGTAAAACTGAGACAGGCAAATTCTCCCTTGTGTTTAGGACCTAAGCCAGGGGTTTCAAACTCATTTTCACCAGGGGCCACATCAGCCTGGTGGTTGCCTTGAAAGGGCCAAATGTAATTTTAGGCTGTATAGATGTAACTACTCCTTAACTAGGGGCAAGGAGCTTGGTGGGCAGAAATAAGGTGCTGGGCTGAATAAAACAAGGTGGAAGGCCTGATTTGGCCCACAGGCCTTGTGTTTGCCACCTGTGACCTAAGCAGCGGCTTCTCTGTGCCTCACATGCGTTATTTATTCAAACCCAAACTCGAGTTAGTGGTTCTCAGAGAGTATTCCTCTATCTGCATCACCTGAGAATATGCTAGAAATAACAATTCCATGGCCTCCTGGGGGTCTTCCTAGACCTACTGCATGAGGTATGGCTAAGTAACTGTATTTTGTAAAGCCTTCCAGGTGTTCAGATGTGTGCTCAAGTTTGAGAACTACTATTCTAGAGTCTAGATCTGTGATTAACAAATGCATCAAAGCAAACAATAATTTCAGTGCTTGCTCATAAGTCTTGATTCAATCTTCTTTATAATTTCCTGATTCTAAGAATTCTTTTTACAATTCTTTCAGCCATGTATACAAAAATCAGATAGATAGAAAAAGAGAAAAAGAGAATACATAGATGATTGGTAGATAGTACAAATATGCAAATATGTACCTATCTATGTATATATGTATGCATACCTACATTTTTAAGACATAGTCTGGGAAGACATATATCAAGTGTCCTCAGGAATTATCTTAGAGGAGTAGAGAAGGGGCAGGGGGAGATTTTGGAGAGTTTAATATTCAACTTCCAAAATGTATGTGTAACTAAAAATATATGTGTCAAGAATCATTTCATATTTATAAAACAAAAATGTATTTTCATTTAAAAACTAAAGAGAATTTATGCTTCTAAAATTCAGTAGCAAGTTTAGAACAGTCATTTTCTCTCTACATGTATCTTCAAAGCCTTCAGTAGGTTTTGGTAATGAATGCTATTTTTCCATCACATTTTTACTGAAAGCACTAGCACTTTGACTTGCTCTACAATTGCCTCTATAGAATATTCAAAAAGCCTGCATTTATGATGCTTGTTTTTCAGGGAACTGAACCTTTTCAATGCAAGCAACCCTGTTC
This sequence comes from Anoura caudifer, assembly GCA_004027475.1. Taxonomy (NCBI): domain Eukaryota; kingdom Metazoa; phylum Chordata; class Mammalia; order Chiroptera; family Phyllostomidae; genus Anoura; species Anoura caudifer. Next base: position 20,657 of record PVKU01001247.1, on the reverse strand, counting down.
TGCACTTTAAAATATTAATGATCTCTTTTGTGTTATGAAATTATATGTAGAAGCATTTTGGAAACTAGAAAGCACTATACAAGTTTGAAGGATCTAATGTTGCTGTTATAGGTATTATTATTATTGTTTTTACTAAAATAAATTTTTCTGAATACATGAACCATTGGTGGAATGTACTTTATATTCCCTGAGAGACAGAAAGTTTCCCTTTGCTCTCTTACTTTCTCTGCATATTAAATTATCACGTGACATCCTGTTTTGTGAGTGGCTGGACAGAAGGGACATTTTATCTTTCAGAATTCCATGCATGGTTCATGCATTATATTCATAAACATGAGTCTTTAATTTAATTTTTGTGACAAGTGCAGTGAAGGGTAAAATCAGGCAGTCATAATTTTGACTTTGCTATCACTCAAATGAACTTAGCTTGGTGATTGACCAGCTTTTAAAAAAATGGAAATAAGGAAAAGCAGATTTCTCATGAAGAAAAGCTCTATTTTATCCTTTAGACCTTAAAATCGCAAGAATTTAAACAAAATGTAGATTTTCATGCTGAAAATTACAATATAACAAAAGCCTATGTGACCATCTTGCTTTAATTATACTCTATGTTCTGCTTGACTCAGCACCATTCTGAACCATCCCCATGCCACAAATTAGCAGAAGGACCCAACAGTCTATTTTATTTTTAGTTTGCACTTTACATTTATCTATTAAGCAGAGCTGTGTTATGATCATGGAGTCCTGTTTTAGATAAGTGGGGCCTAGCGAATGTGAATACTGAGGCATTTTGCATAGTGAAAATGATGAGCTTACCTGGATAGAGTAACTGCAGGCCCTGTTTGACCCAGAATGATCCCTGTTTATGCCTATTGTCCTTGGCATATTCTTAGCAATGCTTGATGTTACTCTGAGAGGTATCCTGGTTTAGGCAATAACATGTGAACCCTCCTACCTGTAGAGAGAGTTCAGCATGAGTGTGGACAGATCTCTTGGTTATCCAAGTTATGCTTCCTACTTAGGCAGGTTTTCTAATCTAAAACTCAGTTTCTTCATATTAAATGGAGGGGGAAAAACACTGATCTTGTGGGACCGTGAAGAAATTTGAACAAGATAATGTATGGAAACCACCTACCATTCATTCAATGTCGTATATTGAATTTGTAACAGGAAGAGGTCCCACCAAAAACTTGCTTACTTTGTTTAATGCTGGAAAGTCTTTTTAATATGAACAACACAATTTTGCAAATAGAGATAAGGTTTAAACTGCATTGACTATTATATCTCATGTCTCACTAGGGTGTTTTGTTTTGGTTAGGTTTGTTTTGTTTCTTCTCTCTCCCTTGGGAGCACACTCTGCCCTGCCAACGTAATTCCTGTTCCAAATGGACTTTCTCTCAGTATAGCTTCTCCCTCCTGATTTCAAATCTCCTTTTCTTCAAGTCAAGCTTCCTAAGGAATTAGTGCACCCCCAATATTTATGCAACCTCCCCTCTCTGTCATTTGTCAGCCTCTACTTTCTGCCTCTAAAACTTTATGGAGAATACCAGGTTCTGTCAGGGACATAAAGAAGAAGGTGAACTCTGGTTACTGGCCATCAGTTCAGAACTTGCCACTGAGACAGTCATTGTCCAGTCCCCATGGTCTTTTGGGTCTTTTGAATTCTGTAATTCTCAGTTATTTCTGTAAGCTGCTGGACCAAGGACCTCTGTGCTGAAACTGGGTCTTGTTCTAACTGCCTGTGATCTTGTTCTCCTGGATGAGTGATTCTTAAACTTTGGCCCATTCAGGAGATCTGCAAGGGAAAAATGAATTTTACATGGAACTGTGATCTCAAAACTCTCCATTCACTAGGAATACAGTGCAAATGGTGCCTCCTGGACTTGCGCAAAGTAGTGACACCACAGAGATACCCCATAGTGCCTCCCTTCCTCCAATCACACTAGCATAACTCCCTGCTACCCAGATACAGCTTTTCGAAGTATTAATTCCACATTAATACTTCAAAAACTTTATTTCAGACTTAATGGCTTAAAACTTAACAACTTAAGACAACAATGGCATGTATTATCTTAAACTTTCTCTGGATCAGAAATTTGAGAGTGTCTTACCTTATGGTTCTGGGTCATTATATCCTGTGATGGGGCTGAAAATTAGTCTACCAAGACATGATCTGCTTGGGAAGGAGAGGTGGCCAATCTCTCAAAGGAAAAGGGCCAAGAGCCCCTTCCTCAATGGTTTTTATTAGGTTCATAATACACAGGGATACAGGTAAAGCTCATCAATCAATGTAAGGCAGCAAGGATAAAACAATAAATAACATTTCAAAGAACTCTGAGGGTTTATTTGAGTCAGGGTCTGTCAGCTAAGGGGTTGGGAGAACAACTCATTTCCTCCTTGGACCCTTATCATTTAAATGAGAGCACTCTTAGCAAAGCAGGTTTCACAGGACTTTACACAAATTCTTTCTTATACCCGATCACATGAGGAGCTGCTCTGGCCAGCACAGGGCTGCACCGCCCTCCAGCATAGTTTCAGGCTTAAGTGGATTAAGACCAGGAAGCCGGAGATAAGGAAAACTTCTCCCAGATGGATTGGGGACTCAGGCTATGTCAGGATAGCCAGGGGGTGAGGGTCCATCACCCTCTCTTTGCTACAGCCCCCCGAATCCTTCCATGAGAGCCTTCCAAGTGGTCGTGCCTGACTTAGGCAGCCCCTCCCTTGAGGGAATCTTACCCATTATTGGCTAACCGACCAAGCATTGGGGGCTAGTTATGGATGAAGCAGAAGCAGCGCTCCTGCCAGAGAGATAAATTTGTCTCCTTAGTGCCTTACAGTCTGAAGGTCGCTCACTCAGCCTTAGTCATGGGGTGAGGGGTTACAACTCCGGAAACCAGGCAGAACGGTTCCCAACAATATCCCATGATAGTATAGGACATTCTAGGTCATAAAAGTCTAGGTTATAAAAGAGTGTGGATTTTGCCTGGGTGTCCCTTGGATCACAAGCTCAGGGGTTAGGCAGTTGCCATGTGCTGAGGACACTCCTGCAACACTGTGGAGAGGTCTCCTTAGCAAGGAACTGAGGCCTCTTGCCAACATCAAATACCAATCTGCATGTCATATGAACAAGGAGCCATCCTGGCTGGAATCAGATCCTCTGGCTTCAGGCAAGCCCACAGATGACTACAGAGCTGGCTCACATCTTGACAGCAACTTCATGAGAGACCCCAAGCCAAGTGTCATGCAGAAAAAACAAGCTGGCAAGAGGAAGTGGGGGATGCTCATGTTTGTGTAAGTGGATGGCAGGAAGGGGATACTTAGGAGAGAAATTAAGATTTCAAATATGGTTGACCTCACTGATTATTAAGTTGAATTTAATTAAAAAAAAAAAAAAAAAAACTAAAGACCATAAAAAGTAACCTGAGCAACCATCTTGGAAAAAAAGGCGTGGTCCAATAGAGGAAATAGCAACCACCCTAATTAGCCCTAATGAGCAAAAGCCCTAATGAGAAAGAGGTCTCTTTTAGTCTAAGAAAGTAAGACCTATGTGAGTAACTGGGGAAGGTCTCATACTTGAGTGTGCACCAAACTCACCATAGGGCATGTTAAACCCAGTCTCTCATTCAGGAAGTACAGGTTGCCCAAGAAAATGCATTTCTAATAATTCCCAGGTGATGCTGATGCCCTGAACTGAGAACTCCTCTTTGAGAATCACTGACTAGGGCACTGTGAGCCACTGTGAGCCACTTTAAGGACTTTGTCTTTTTCTCTGAGTGAAGTGAGAATGTAACATTTTAAGCAGAAAGGGGGCATAATCTTACATTTTAAAAGAAATCTGGTTGTTGTGTTGAAAATGGACTGCAGGGGGCTACAGGCAGAAACAGATGGAAAGTCTACTGGGACAAGAGATACTGGTGGCTTGTTCCAAGCAGCAGTGAAGGAAAAGAGTAAGTCAGCAGAGTTCACTGACATTGGATGTGGCATCTGAAAGAGAAGAGTCAGCTATTGAATCTAGAATAGGAGTTGTAAACTGCTTGTACTTAATTCAAACTCGACAACAAATTCATAACTATCAACAATTGAACCTAAAAAACAAAAACTAAAACTAAGCAAACAGCTAGAACAGGAACAGAATTATAGAAATGGAGATCACATCAAGGGTTATCAGTGGGAGGGAGAGGGATAGAATGGGGGGAAGGTACAGGGAATAAGAAGCATAATTGGTAGGCATAAAATAGACAGGGGGAAGTTAAGAATAGTATAGGAAATAGAGAAGCCAAAGAATGTATATGTACAACCCATGGATATGAACTAAGGGAGGGGGGAATGCTGAAAGGTGGGGGTACAGGGCAGAGGGGGGAATAAAGGGGAGAAAAAAATTGGGACAACTGTAAGAGCATAATCAACAAAATACACTTAAAAAACTTTCTAGGGAAAAGATTTCTTCCCGTTCCTACCCTCCAGTATATCTACCCAGGTACTCCTTCCTTGCCCCACACAAGAAAGGCATATTAGCTCATCCTAAGGCTAAATTTACAATAAAGCAAAAGCAAAATATTTAGGCATAGAGAAAATTCTCGTAAATAACAACAAAAGAGAGAAAACACAAGAGTTTTAGCAAAGATAACTAACAGAAAGATTAGTTTAAATGATCTCAGTACTATGGATTCCAGTAGATTCTCCTCTCCACAAGAGGTATTGATTATTGTTTTCATTTGTTTCTTTTCAATAAGTAATTTTCAAGTAAATGGATGATCATGGAATTGTTGTCATTTATGATTGCCAAGCCCAGGAGGGGTAGAGGGAAGGCAGGAAGGAAGGGAAATAGGAAGAAAAGAAGGAAAGTAGGAAGGGAGGGGAAAAGAAAGGAAAGGTAAAATACAGTTGTAAGGTGGTAGAAAAGGCTACACTAGGGACCAGAACACCTGAATTCTATTGTCATTTCTTAGGCACATGACCAAATCTTTCACCTAATGTCCCTGAGATCCCCTCTAGATTGCAGATTCTATAATTATATATAACCAACAAATTCATGAAAATTGATTCCTTATGAGCTCTTTCTTTCATGACCATACTTAATCCGAAAGCTCTGAATCACCGATTTCAATAGCCAAATAGGCCTCTGAGAGTCTCCTGGGCAACCCCCTCATTTCACAGATGGGAGAACTTCTTTTAAAAATCCTCCAAAATTGTCCAGAAGACTCACATGAAAGGTGATCCTAAGTTAGCTCCTAAAAATAACAAAAGAAAAGAGCAGTTAACCAGGGCATGTACACTATGTCTTTAAATACTAAGTTTTAGAACATCTTTCTTTCAGTCTTCTAAGTGTTGGCAATTCAGACTATGTATTTAACCATTTGTCTGTTTTGATGTCCAAATCTGAGGGTAAAGAATGCATCACTCACATGCATTTGTTTTTTTGTTGTTGTTGTTGAAAACTCAGTTCCTGGGTTTTTTGAGATAAAACTTTAGAGTGTTTTTTTTTTTTTTTTTTCCTCGATGCTGGCACCACGATAATAGGACATTTGACAACTTTTAGTATTAAGTATGAATTTTTCAGCCAAGACAAGTTTAGTTTTGTTTTCTTTAAGGAAAAGTATTGCTATTTGAACAATATTGGATTTTCATGTTAGGATTTTGCCATTATATTTCAAAATTTCAATTTTCTTGTGTAACAAAGTTGTGCTTTCCTATTATACCAGAGAGAGTCTTAAAATGGCCCACCTACACTAGAATTACCTGGAAGTGTGCCACCCTCTCCTGATGCCACACTCAAGCATGCCTGTTTTTGCCTGACTCCTGTCGCTCTGCAGTCATCAAGGCAGTCTTAGGAAATGGCTTTACCCACAGGGATTGCCCTGCTTGAGGAATGATAGACAGAAAAGCAGGAAACTCTATTCTCTTTGGACAAAACTGCTAGCAGATCCACTTGAACAATTTCTCAATTCTCCACCCATGGAATTCCCCACAGTACTCTTAACAATCTTTGCTGCTGGCAAAGGAAAATATTGTACATTCAAGGTCTGGGAGAAATGGGTGGAGAAATGGGGAGGCTGGTGCTAGAATGTGGGGTGAAAGTGAAGCAGTTTCATTGAGTGTTGGGTGAATGATTGCAAACTGCTGCTGTGTGGAAAATTGCTTATTCCTTCACTCTAAAGGAATAAGCTGCCACTTATGGCAAATGCTAAAAATGTGAATTTTCGCCTCTAGTCCCAGCCCTCAACCAAATCAGATAGCTGAATTTTAACTAAATGTAATGCATCTTTGCAGCATCATTTCATGTACTTTTTAAAATTTTAATGATCTTAAACTTAGAGCAAATTTGCAAGTACAATAAAAATAACTGTTTTCTTCCAGAGCAATTTGAGAGTAAGCCTCAGATCTGGTGTCCCTTAACCCCAAATATTTCACTGTGCATTTTCTACAAACATGGCCATTCCTCTTACCTGAGCACACACACAAAAAAATCAGAATAAAAAAATCAACACTGGTACATACTACCATCTAATTTTCAGAGCCCATTTGTTTCACCAGTTTTCCCAATAATGTTCTTTAGAACAAAAAGATCCAGTCCCAAACCACATATTTCATTTTGTTTTCATGTCTTTACTCTCTTCTAGTTTTGAGGAGTTCCTCAGCCTTTGTTTGACTTTATTGACCTTAACACTTTTGAAGATTACAGGCTAGTTATATTGTAAAATGATTCTAATTTGGGTTTGTCTGGTGACTTTTCATGATTGAATTCAAGTTATGAAACTCTGCAGAACTGTCCAAGAAGAGACACTGTGTTCTTCTCATGGCATGCTATGAGGTACCCATAATTTCCATCCAGCACATTACCGATAATGTTCCATTGCAATGGTGAGTGAAAGGCTCCTCAACTGAAGAGCTACTCTGTTCACCATTTGTAGTTATGTGTCTCTTGTGGGAAGTGTGCTAAACTCTGTGAATAATATCACATTCTTCATCAATCATTACATTTCTTTATTTATTTACTTATTTATGTCATTATGAACTCATGGTTTTCTATTCTACTCAATGGATTATAACCAGTTACTGTCAAGGACTTCTTTAAGGTTGTTGGTTTCTGTGTTCTTTTGACATTCCCTTACCAGTTTTTGAGCACTTCCTTACTTTTTGGCACATGTTCATTTCGTATTTTCCCTGCCCCAGTCCTGACAGTCATTTCTTCAAGAAGCTTTGGATCCTGTTAATAGAGGACAGCATTTTAAAACCATAAAATAGAATGACCAGATTATTTTGATGATTAAAAGTGAAGACCCAGCGGGCAAGATCAAGCCTTCTGTATTACTTTCTCTAATTACCTGAATGATCTTCCTATAGACCTGTCATTACAACTGTGGCCAAGAGAATTAATTGCCCAAGTTTTGGTTAAACTTTCCAGAGTACCATCTAGTGTGGTTACAGATGATGGCTGATTAGTTAGTAACCAATATTTCAAAAAGTAGATGATGACTGAAGATCATGATACTACAAAACAAATAAACAAGCAAGCAAAAAACTATTGGGTTGGCCAAAAAGTTAATTGTTGATCAACTACCTAAGCCAGTGTTGATCAGGCTGCCTGAGCAACCATATGGGGAACAGAAATGCCTCCTCTGTGCCACCCCCAGACCAATGAAGCCCAATCTCTGACAGTAAAACTGAGGCAACAATATTTTTTAAGCAACTATATGTTAAAACTAGGTCACAGAACATAGACCTGACAGAAAATTTTACCCAGATATTGTCTACTTAACAAGTTTTGGCAATAATGCATTTGATAATGATGGAGCTACATGGTCAAAAGATGCATCACCACTATTACTGGTCAAAGTTCACTGTGCAACCCAATATAGAGACTAAAACATATGCTTTGAATATGAGTGTCTTGCAGCCTTTCAAAGCCAGGCAGGTTCACACAGGATTCAGGCTGATGGAAGAAAATTCACAGAGCCATGGGAATGCCTGATATGCCTTCAGGCATTCGAGGGTGGGGTGATCCATGCACACTGCAGGCCGCATGTTGCACCATGGGAAGTCCTGACTCCCTTATATACGCAATGTACACAAAGCCAGCAAGGTGCCAATACTGACCTTCAAGGCACACAAAGCCGGCAAGACACCAAGATATTATACAACAGCCATTCTACATATGTGGGTCCCTACTCAAGGTTATATGAACACTGCTAAGTTATGTTTGCCTGGACATACAGGTGAGGGAGCCTGACTGACTCCATTTCCCTGACAATCAGTAAAGCAGAGCCACCAAAAATAAATGAGAAAAGATCAGCTTTGATTAGTTATCCAGATTACTACAATCAGATAATTTGAGAAGTTTTCTTTTAAAGAATCTATGAAGCTGGGCCAAGTTAAAAAAAATAGAATATTATTTTGATATGCTGATGGCAATGAGCACCAATATCTGTTTGGTATTTAGGATTTCTAAAAGTCACAGTTCAGCCCCTCTGTCAAATTTTGCTTATTTACCAAATTACCAAATTAACAAAGGGTTAATATACACTTCAAAGTAACTAGGTATATATTACTCAATTTTGTAAATATTTAAATGCATCCAAGATAATGATAATTTCTACACTGATGGCAAGGTCTGAAGCAATTGTGGACAATCATTTGCTAAATCCCCTCATTAGTTGTTCGGCCAGATAAATTGTTTCCCTGGATTAACCATTGTAGCCACCATCTGTTCCTGTGCATAGACTCAGAGATCTAAAGGGTAGTGATCAGGAAGAATTTTAATAAGCCCTGTGTGCTCCATCACCAGTGGGTAACATGGACTGGCCTCCCTCACCCCTGAGCTTGGGATGGTTAGCCAGTGTTTCTCAAAGTATTTTTATTATCATGCTCCCTCTAAAAGAGCTTTTTTAGGCATTATGTCCTAACTCTCTCAGCCAACCATGAGATTTTAATATCTCAAATATGCTGTACATATATTCATGTAATGTGGCCTTTTGTCCTATCAAGAACAAATGTTTGCCCCATATGGATGGGCATAGACAGGAGGCTGGAGGGTAGGGGCAGAGCTTTGAGAGGGCACTTATTCATGGACCCTCCCTGACAGACAGAAATAGTTGCGTTCCTCCATCCAAGGCCACAGCACTTGCAGGCAGTCCTCTCAGTTTCTAGCTATTGCCTGGGTCCAGTTAACCACTCACTTCCTCTCACGCTCGGGATCAATAATGGCTCCCCTCCACTGCTGGCCCTCTGGAGGGAGCACCACTGTCCTTTATTAAATGTCTCGATTCTGCTTACATCTTTTAAAATACCTCTTCATTAAACTCTTTACACCCTTTTGAATATGCCTCTGCTTCCTCCAGGGACTGTGGCTGGTCGTCTTCCAGTTGAAATTCTTGTCACCTTCTGTGACCAAGCCTCCAAGTCACAATGTCACTTCAATCATGTCTTGTCTTTACTCTTTTCTCTTTCTTTTTGTTATCTTGCTCTTCTTTTATACTGTTCTTAGCAACACTGTTTACTCTTTAAAATACAACTTGATGGTGGGTGTTTGGTTTTCTTCATGTCTCTTATTTCTTCCCTTCTGGTTGTATTTTTGTTAGTCTTGCATGGCATTTGCACTTGAATATTAAGCCATGAAATTAAAAAATATTTTATTGTTTATGCTATTAGAATTATCCCAATTTTTCCCTCTTTGTCCCCCTTCACTCACTTGCATCATCAACCCCCACACCGTGTACGTGAGTCCTTCATATGTTTTTTGACTAATCTCTTCACCTTTCAATCAGTCCCTGTCTTCCCCCACACCCCTTCCCCCTTAAAGCTGTCAGTCGGTTCCATGATTCTATGCCTCTTGTTCTATTTTGCTGAACCCTGAGTGCTGAAGTTTCTCTTTCTTAGTTTTACTAACAGCCAATCTCCCTGACTGGCAGGCTCTTGAATACCTTCTCCCTACAAGTTAGTGCTATTCTCTGGCAAGAGGGAATAATGTCTGTTTCAGGTATTATGGCTGCATAGCAAATACCCTAATATGTATTTACAATAATAACTTTTTTGCCTAAAAATATGTAAGCTGGGCATGCTCAGGAGAGATAGCTTATTTCTACTCTAATCAGCATCAACTAGAGTAGCTCAGAAATTGGGAAATGGAATTATCCAGATGTTTACTCACTTGTCTGAGCTTGGGACTGGGAAGACTCAAACAACAAAACTGAAATAACTAGGGTTCCTTGTGCATCTCTCTAGCTCACTGTAGCATCTCCATGTGATCTACCAGCATGAGAGGGTTGAGGCAAGTCTGAATGCTTGCACAATGACCCAGATCTCCCAAGGTGCACATATTTCAAGAGCAAGAGCAACAGGCAGTTGGAATCCACATCACCTTCTATGGCCTAGAATTGAAAGTCATACAGTGAAGTTTTGACCACATTCTATCACGTGAGACAGTTAATAGGTCCTCACAAGTTTAAGGGGAGAAAATATATACTGCATCTCTTGATGGAGAATGTCAATGTCACATTATTTTAAAAATATATAAAAATGGAATATTTTTGTTACAGCCATTTTAGAAAACAGAATCTGCTTTAATATCCAGTATACATACATATGTACATACACATATAAAAATTGTTAAAATCTTATGGAATGAGATTCTAAAGAAAATATTACAGAACGTTAAAGAAAAGCAAGAAGAGACAATAAGATAGGGTATGGAAGACTGAATATCTACTTTATATAATAATGGTGTTTAGGATTCAGGATTAGGGAGATCAACAGTAGGCACAGTTGGGGAAATAAAACTGAATTCCTGTCTATGTTGATTGCTATTAACAAGTCTCTGACTCTGTCAAATGAAGTATTTAATATAAATGATTTATTTTTATTTTTACTATTTATTTTTCATTACTGTTCAGTTGCCCCAATTTCTTCCCTTTTGTCCCCCTCCACCAACCCACCTTCCATCTCACAGTCAATCCTCTCTCCATTGTCCATGTCTGTGAGTCTCCACCAACCCCATACTCCCTTCTCCCCTCCTACAGCTATCAGTCTATTCCTTGTCTCTGGTTGTATTTTTTCATTAGTTTATTATGATCTTAGATTCCAGTTATAAGTAAGGTCATATGGTATTTGTCTTTTGCCAACTAGCTTATTTCACTTAGCATAATAGTCTTCAGTTGTGTCCACACTGACCTAAAATGTAGGAGTTCCTTTTTTCTTTCTGCTGCATAAATTTCCATCGTGTAAATATACCACAGTTTTTTAAATATATTTTATTGATTATGCTGTTACAGTTGTCCCATTTTTTCTCCCCTTTATTCCCCTCCACCCTGCACCCATCCCCACCATCATTCCCTCACCTTAGTTCATGTTCATGGGTCAAATATATAAGTTCTTTGGCTTCTCCATTTCCTATTATTCTTAACCTCCCCCTGTCTATTTTGTACCTTCCATTTATGCTTCTAATTCCCTGTATTAGGGGAATTAGGGGAATTTTCCCCTATTCTTTGCCCCCCTCACTGAATACCCTCCAGGTGGTCTCTATTTTTGTGAATCTGTTTCTGTTCTAGATATTTGTTTAGTTCATTTTTTTTTTGTTTTCTTTAGGGTCTGTTGTTGATGGGTGTCAATTTGTTGTCATTTTACTGTTCATATTTTTTATCTTCTTTTTCTTAGAGAAGTCCCTTTAACATTTCAAATAATAAGGTCTTGGTGATGATGGATTGCTTTAACTTGACCTTATCTGGGAAGCATTTAATCTGCCCTTCTATTCTAAACAATAGCTTTGTTGGATAGAGTAATCTTGGATGTAGGTCCTTGCCTTTCATGGGTTGGCATACTTCTTCTCAGACCCTTCTTGCCTGTAAAATTTCTTTAGAGGTACCAGCTGATAGTCTTATAGGCACTCCTTTGTAGGTAATGTTCTCCTTTCCTCTTTCTGCTTTTAAGATTCTCTCTTTATCTTTAATCTTAGGTAACTTAATTATAATGTGCCTTGTGCGTGCTTCCTTGGGTCCTACTCTTATGGACTCTTTGAGCTTCCTGGACTTCCTGCACATCTATTTCCTTTGCCAGATCAGGGAAGTTCTCCTTCATTATTTTTTCAAATAAGTTTTCAATTCCTTGCTCTTCTTCTTCTCCTTCTGGCACCCCTATGATATGGACATTGGAATGTTTATAGTTGTCCTGGAGGTTCCTAAGTCTTTCTTTATATTTTTGAATTCTTGTTTCTTCATTCTGTTCCAGTTGAATGTTTATTTCTTCCTTATGCTCCAAATCATTGATTTGAGTACTGGATTCCTTCCCTTCACTGTTGGTTCCCTGTACATTTTCCTTTATTTCACTTTTCATAGCCTTCACTTTTTCCTCTATTTTGTGACTGTACTCAACCCATTCTGTGAGCATCCTGTACCAGGGCAGCTGTGCATAGGGACCCTGCCCAGCATGCTTCAGCTCCACTTTTAAAAAGTCTCTCTGTGGCACATCCAGTGAAGTATCGAGTCACTGTCCTGTTTTTTTGCCCTCACCACCTCTCCAAAAAGCCAGAAGTCTCTCACAATCATGGCTGGCTGCAGCCTGCCTCTGCCTGACCCGACATAGAGTCAGTCTCTCTCTCTCTCTCTCTCTCTCTCTCTCTCTCTCTCTCTCTCTCTCTCTCTCTCTCTCTCTCTCCTGGTTGGCATTTAGCACTGCAGTTATGGATGTGCTGCTCACCGTGTATGTGTAACCTGTATCTCCTCAACTTTGTGTATCCTCCCAAGTCACTCCTGGCCCAGGTCTGGAGATTTCCTGCCCTAGAAGGAGAGGGATCCACAAAGCTGTGATTTCTGACTAGTGTCTCCATGGCTGCAGACACCATACATAGGGAATTTCCCCTTCCATTTATAAAACCTCCTCAATGCCCATTGTGAAACATCATTTGTAATCCTTGGCTTCCAAATTTCACATAAGCTAAGATTTATTTGATTGTTCAGGTCATTTGTCTGAAGATCAGCTGAGAATCCAAGTTGGGTGCAAGAGCAAGTGGACTCAGCTTCCACCTACTTGGCCGCCATCTTCTCCAGTCTCTAATTTGTTTTAATCTAAATGATTTTGATGGTCTCTTCCAAAGCCCTTGGTTCTGTGAAAGGTCGAAATTCAATTACACCATCTTATACTCATTATTTCTATTTCCTGTTTAAAATTACTCTTCTACAAAATTTGCTGACTAAATTCTGCTCTTTTTGCTTGGCAGTCACTCTTTAGTCTCTATGAGCTCCATAAATCAAGTGTCAGCTTCAAGTCCTTGATGGCACCAAGCATTATTTCAAGAATCATATTCTCCCTTTGTGCATGAAAATTTTCATTTTGGATATGTGCCATCAGAGGTAGAATAGGAAATTGGGGCTGTACTGCAGCCAAGTCAAATTGGCCCTGTTCTGTTTCTCTGAGAGATAGTCTTGATAGTAAATGAGGACATGGGAAGAGACTACATTCAAAGAGTGGGGGTATAAAAGAAGTGGAAAATAGACTAAAAGACAATCCCAGAATTGATTATGAGGCTTTCTTTGGAAAGTTTCTTCAAGTACAATGATACACTCAGGCACAACAGAGCTCAACATGGCTGAGACCCTCAAATGATGAGCCAAATATGTGAGGTTGCACAAACCAGTCCATTAGTAGTTTTAAATCGATAATTTTTAAAAGTTTCACACAAGTGTGAAAACCACAAGCACCCATCATATAGTCTGTTTAGTCCAAGACTCTCAGATTTAAAGACAAGAAGCCAAATCAAAGCAGTTAAGCAAATCTAAAAAGTCCAGGCGATGCTGAATCAGAGAAACAAACAGTTGCAATAGCACTGGCTCTTCTTCCACATCTCTGTGCTCTTCCTCCATGTTGGTTTCATTTTGGACATTCTTCTCTTGCTGGGGTAAATGTTGCCACCAGCTGTCCTTTCATCAACCCCTATAAAATAATGTGTTTTTTTTTCTCAACAGTTCTAACAAAAGAGCTGGAATCCAATTTCATTGCCTCTGATTGGCCAGTCTTGGGTCAAGTGTCTAGCCTTATGCCAATCACTGCTCCAGGGACATTCAATGCTCTGATTATAGGCTAGGGCACATGAAAAGTCTGGGATTGGGAGGGTTGGGGAAGAGAACAGGTCAACTACACTTAAAACTCATGGATCAAGAGTTGGGGTAGGGTGATTCCCTAGGATCAAACAGAGCTGTCAGTGGGAAAAATAGTCGGTAGCATCCCCACCACAGTCCATCATCAGTAAATATTATTGATTGATGAATTATTGTGTCTTGGTATTATAAGTTAGAGAGACAATGACAGTTAAGAGGACATAATATTATGGTAAATAATACACTTTGCTAATAATTCCTTCCTTTCCACTGTTGTTTCATTATGAAAGATCAAAGTGAACTTTCAAGAAAGCATTGACACTGCTTAACGGTCCCATTGAACACTGGTGGTGAGGAGAGAAGCTATAGATAAGGGGTATTCAACCAGAGATAAAAACTTAAGGATGGTGAAGGAGCAGAGGCAAGATAAGTGAATGGAAAGGGATAAAAGATGAAAATTGTTACAGAATGAGAAGAGTTCATCCACCCAGTGCTAGCAGAGCCAAACGCTAGGCACCGAGAATTACAGTGGAGAAATATTAACTATTTTGTTATGAATGGTGCCATCCAGGAGAACAGGAAGCTAATGGTGGGTAGGTTATAGATTATGTAGGGCAAAAATCACAAGACACCATGGATTAGAGGTTCAGGACCATGTTAGGAGCTGACTGGTCTAAAGTGAGGTTAATGAATCACTTCTCCTGCTCTTGAGGGCAGCTATGAAGTCTTTTCCAGTCCCTCTGTCTGGTATCATGGAAAAGTAGCCAGGGGGTGATTCCACCTTAGGGCTCAAGAACTGAAACATAACTTAGGTCAATGTATTATCTTTAGCCTGCCAGAGGTCCTGATCATTAGACAGAGTCAGATCCAAGCTACTGTCTTCTGCTGCCTCAGGGGTTGCTTATTATGAGTGGCAGGGAGGTATTCGGGAGGGAGGAGGCTAGATCGTTAAGTATATATATGCATGTATATAGAGAGAGATGACTTTTGAAGCTATGATTTAATCAGTCATAAGGACCCTCCATTTCAAAATCAATGTGGTGAGAGCATTGATAAAACATCAAAGGGGGAAATAAAGAGAAGGAAGGAAGGAAGGAAGGAAGGAAGGAAGGAAGGAAGGGAGGGAAAGAAAGAAGAAAGAGAGAAAGAGAGAAAGAGAAAGAAAGAAAGAAAGAAAGAAAGAAAGAAAGAAAGAAAGAAAGAAAGAAAGAAAGAAAGAAAGAAAGAAAGAAAAAGAGAAAGAGAGAGAGAGAGAAAGGAAGGAAGAAAGAAAGGGAAACAGACAGACATGATGTGACTGTCAATGGTGGCTGGAATGTAATGGTAGGAAACAGACTGGTGGAAAGAGACCCTATATCTAATAAGAATGAGACTTAATAATAAGATAATTTAAAAAATGTTTTAAGCCATGACTTTTGTGACAGTTTGTTACAGCAGCAAAACAAAACTAATGTAGTCTTATTAGTCTAAAACTGTGTGCATTGGAAGGAAGTTGCGGAATTAGGCTTTTAAAATCTGCATGTTCACTTTTTAAAATGCCATTCTGGATTTTCAAGTTATTTGATAGTGTGTCAAAGGATGCCAAAAGTTGGGTTTATGAGTGGTTTCATTTTAAATGGCAGCCCCAGGCAAAGGTGAAATCTGAGCTTCTGTTTACACTGGGAAATTCTGTGGCTGTGATTTTAGGAGCCTAATGTTTATATATTGGCATCCACAGGGAATGACTTCCCTCTTTGTTTCAACTACTGCAAATTTCCTTATCTACCACTCATTACATTAGGGAAAGTTGGACTTCATCATCTCCTTAGCTTTCTAATCTTACTTTATCAGCTGCATGTTTCAATAACTAGTGTACTTACTTCAGTGTTGTTTGTACAGGGTTAGTTTTACTCGGGATACATTTTAGAAAAACAGATCTTAGAAATAATGTGAAAAGCCAGTTTATGAGTTTATGACCTGATTTGTTCTTAGGAAACTGAAGTTTTAATTTGCAGTTTATTCATTGGTACTGTACAGTTTTATATTTCCAAATACAAAGTTTCGTAAGGAAACTTTTGAAGCAGTCTAGCTCACTGAGCACAGAAGTTAGTAATCTGTGAAACATGATTAAAGCATTACATCTCTCAACTACCAAAAGACGCCTTCACGGGAGGTTACTAGGGTGCAAAGAGGATGTTTATTGGGATAGGGAATGCAAACAAAGTTCTGAAACAGAAAATAGTGATGATGTCACAACAAATTCATGCCTAAGATTTAAATTCTAATTCAAACAGAATTTTCCCTCAAACTTAATTATATGACATGAGCATTTTTCATATAGTAACTTGGAAAAACTTTCCTGGTCTAAAGCCACTTTAAGAGGCATCATGCAGTGTGTTGTGGCAGAAAGGGCGCAGATGGCAGTGGGAGCCAGAGCTGGGTTTGAATCCCACCTACGCTGCTCTCTGGCCTGGAGACATCCACAAGGCCCTCTCGGCCTCACTTTTCTTATCTGAGAAATAGAAATAATAATCTTTACTTTATGAATTTGGGCAAGGATTAGAAGTATATAAAAGAACAAGCCTAAAGTCTGACATGTACATATATAGTATACACTTAAAAATGATAGCCATTATTTTTTTTCTTCTAGGTGATAGTTATCCATTTTTCCCCTCTACAGGAAAAAAAATCCAGAAAAATATGCCTTGTTAAGTAGTTTGAGTGTTGATTCAAAAACTAACTCAATTCAATAAAATCCAAGGCAGAGCAGAAGTCTTGCTAGTATACGAGAAAAGGTATGGTCAAATTGTTTTTCCCCTGCCATGTATATTCTTTCCCTAAAGAGATTTATAATTTTACTTTCCTTGTGTAGAAAGACTCCTGGCCACCTATCTGTTACTACTTCTTCAGTAAGTCCACCATTATTTCTTCAACAGGTTCCAGTCAAAAGAATCATAAAGCCTTATGCAGTGAAGTTTCAGTTGAGAAAAGAAATAAAAAGCCAGTTTCCTGAAAATTATAACATACATAAGTTTGGAATGTAGTTGTTTGTTTGTGTCTTTCTTTTCTAGTTTATAGAACACTCTTTGCTCTTTATGTTGAAAAACTGTCAATTGTACTGGCTGTTGGCCACTTTTTCATCTCCAAGGTAATAGATTTTTACTATGAAACTTCAACTCTGGTCAAAGCAGACAATGTGTTATAAAAAATAGACTGAGCACAAATATAATCATAAAGTCCCATATACATTTACCTCTAAATGTGGAAGGGCTTATGGTATTTTAGAGGAATGACATTTTTTAATACCCAGCACTCAGTAAATATTTTTAGGTGGTTAAATGAATAAGTGAACAAACAGTGAATTCACCATGACTGAAAATCATTTCTCTTGAATGAAGTGTACTTCTTGCTTTTCTGAAAAAAAAAAAAAAAAAGAGTTAAATTAAGATAAATCATGTTGAAAGAGTTCTTTAGGAACCAAAAGAGCAGTAAACATGATAATAAAGCATTTCTCCTGGAAGGAGAATATGGTAGTTACAGTTACCGGAAGCCTATTAATCCACTTCTTTTCAAGAATTGCCTGCCTTGTGTATAATTTAGGTTTTGAAATCCTTCTTTTCCTGAGCAGAGAACAGCCCCCAGAATGTTAGACCTATGGTTATTTGACAACAGCTAAATCTACCCCAGAGCCATTTCTGTTTTCCCTATTAAGACATTAGGAGATTGAAGATCATTTCTAGCAAATGCTAACCAGCAAAGACTTTATTGGGGTATTTTTAAAATGCTGCCAAGAAGATGGGAATCAGATTATGGACATCATCTTAGGGTAGTTAGACTAGGTCTAACTCCTCACTTGATCAGTGGGCATTTGAGTACATCACTTAATTGGAAGCCTCAATTACCTTATGTAAAAAATGAGGCCAAGATGTTTGGGTGAGGATTAAGTGATAGAGCACATATGAAACATTTAGCATAGTACCTAAATATTACTATTACTATAATCTATTTCTATTCACAACACTTCTGACACCAAATATGCAGGTTTTTTCCTCACACCAGCAGTTCCCCAAATCTCCAATTTCACCAGCTGAATGTCCTATAATTTAATTCCAACTCTCCAGAGTTAGCATCAGACCTCACAGGTTAAGGTCCTAGTTTCTCAAGACATCCTACTTCAGATGCCATTTGGAAGTCCAGGCCACCCATACTTTTGACTGACTGACTATAAAGAGGGTCCTCATACTCCCCTCCTGGGGTTCTATAAATTGTTAGAACAGCTCACAGAACTCAGGGAAAACAGTTTTCCTACCATTAATAGTTTATTATAAAGGATATTATAAAGGATGCAAATAACCACCCAGATGATGAGGTACATAGGGTGAAGTTCAGAAGTTCAGACGGTCCCAAAAGCAGGAGCTTCTGTGGAGTTGGGATAAGACATTCCCTGCATGTAGGTACATTCACCAAACTAGAAGGTCTTCAACCCCTGTTATTTAGAGGTTTTATGAAGGTTCTATTACATAGACATTGATTAAATCATTGGCCATTAGTGATTAAACTCAATCTCCAATCCCTCTCTCCCCTCCCCAAAGGTCAGAAGTGGGACTGAAAATACCAACCTTCTAATAACATGGTTAAGTCCTCTGACAACCATCCCGTCTCCTATCTTGAAGCTGTCTCAGTGCCCATCAAGAGTCATAAATCTCATTAGCATGAACTCAGGTATGGTTGAAAATAGCTTATTATATACAACAAAAGAAGATCATATCACACCTATTACTAAGAAAATTGCAGGGGTTTTAGAAGCTCTATGCCAGGAATGGGGGGGGTGAGACTGAATATATATTTCTCATTATATCACAATATTTCATGTTCAATATGTAGAAAACCAATGGTAATCTTTATGGGGGTGTCCAACCTTTTGGCATCTCTGGGCCACACAAGAAGAGTTGTCTTAGGCCGCACATTAAATACATTGTGACATGTAATCACAAAAAGGTCTCATAATGTTTTAAGTAAATTTATGATTTTATGTTGGGCTGCATTCATAACCATCCTGAGCTGCATGTGGCCCATGGGCCACAGGTTGGACACCCATTCACGCATTTTAATGCCAAGCATCAAAAGAGGTTGTTTCTGAAACTCTTCTTACATCAGTTTTAGTACACGCTTTGTACACATGAGATGGCTAGATCAGATCAGCAGGCATGACATTTCACTTCCTTGGCTCTTTAAGCTACAGGTGAAAGGCAATGGGGGTGAGAGGGAGGCAGGCTCTCTGCTGGCAGTGATGTCCTCAAGTGCATAGGGCAGGGAAACCAGGGAATGTGTAAAAGAAGGACTGGTGAAGTAGCAGAAAAGGGAAGTAAATGTGGAGGGCAGGCAGGGAAAAATAAAAATGCCAGAGTGAACAGCTTTAACTGCTAGAGAGTAACTCTATGTAGACAATGTTGGGATTTCTTGGAAGAAAACCCACTGCTCTGAACTTAGAAACTCAAAATCAGTTTTCATGAAATACAAAGGATTTGATAGACTGGGCTGGATCATGAAGAAATGCAATCTATAAAGATAAAAGCAAATTGTAAGAGGCAAAGGACATAAATACATTAAAATTGACTCAACCCATGATGGGTGCTTCACAGCCACAACCACATGAAAGTGGGATAAACATAATACGTGTAGCTCAATGTACCCATATACTTCCCACAGCTTCCCCATACCCCATTTCTTGAATGAAGTGGGCTCTGGGAATTTTGCTGCCTGTTGGCCAGAGATCTCAATTCTTCACCATGTGAGCCTCTCCGTAGGTTAATCTGCATCCTCCTGACAAGGCAGCTGGCTTCCTCCAAGTAAGAGACCCATGAGAATGAGAGCATGTTCAAGACAGAAGTGGCAACCTTTGGTAACCTAATCTCAAAAGTTACATACCATCATCTTTGCCATAATCTATGAATTAGAAGCAAGTCCCTAAATCCATTACCCACTCAAGGGAAGCGAAATGAAGTTCCATCTCTTAAAGAGAGGAGTATCTAAGATTCTGTGGGCATAATTTAAAATCACCACAATTTCAAACCATTTTCTAGTTTTTATTCTAAGACTTTCTTATATTTTGGCTGTGCATCTGCTCTTATATTCTTTGGGACACCCCTCAAATATTAAATCCTCCTATTAACTTAAGCTCATGTTTAAGACAAAAGTCCTTTTCAATACCATCTGAGTCTTGAAATAAGTGAAAACATGTCAAAAACAGAGACTTTGCTGCCTTGAAGAAAGGGATGCTTTTGGTTGAGAGGAGGTGGTTGAACTGCATCTTAATAGTAGATCAAGCTAATTCCTACGCCACATGGATAATCGTTCCTCAAGGTGTTCTGACGTATGGTTTTGTAGGCTGAGTCACCTCCCACTATTTCATCAGGTTGCTCTAAAACAGGAGTCAGCACATGTCTGTAAAGGACCAGATGGGAAATATTTTTGGCTTCACAGGCTACATGTGGTCTCTGTCGCATATTTTTTCTTTTTTTATTACAATTCTTGAAAAATGTAAAAACCATTCCTAACATGCAGGGCATACAAAAGCAGGGCTGCAGGCTGAAA